>OY992894.1:61103716-61216216 GCA_963921405.1 Cepaea hortensis
CCCCTCCCAAAATACGTACGTCCAGGAAATGGTCTTCTACATAGACACTTCTCTCTGAGGTCCGCGATAACATATTAACCTGGTGGGATGGCAATCAATCATCCTACTACCTCCTCCCTCCTCCTCCCTTCTCCCTCTTCCTCCTCCCTCTTCCTCCCTCCGCCTCCTCCCTCCTCCCACTCACTACTCCTCCTTCCTCCTCCCTCCTCCTTCTCCTCCCTCCTTCTCCCTCTTCCTCCTCCCTCTTCTCCCTCTTCCTGCTCCCTCCGCCTCCTCCCTCCGCCTACTCTCTCCTCCTCCTCCCTCCTCCTCCCTCTCCCTCCTCCTACTCCCTTCTCCTCCTCCTCCTCCTCCTCTCTCCTTCTCCCTCCTTCCTCCTCCCTCCTCCTCCCCCTCCTCCTCCACCCTACTCCTCCCTCCTCTTCCTAATCCCTCCTCCTCCCTCCTATTCCTCCTGTCTCCTCCTCCCCTCCTTCTCCCTCCTCCTTCTACCTCTTCCTCCCTCCTCCTTCTCAATCCACCTCCTCCCTCCTCCTCTCTCCTCCTCCTCCCTCCTCCTCCCTCTTCCCTCCTCCCTTCTCATCCTCCCCCACCTACGTTCTCCTCCTCCCTCCTCCCTCCTCCTCCTTCTCCCTCCTCCTTCTCCCTCCTCCTCCCCCTCCCTCCTCCCCCTCCTCCTCCTCCTTCACCCTCCTCCCTCCTCCTCCTCCTTCACCATCCTCCCTCCTCCTCCTCCCTCCTCCTCATCCTCCCTCCTCCTCCCTCCTCATCCCTCTTCCTCCTCCTCCTCCCTCCTCCTTCTCCCCTTTCCCCCCTCTTTCTCTTAATCCCTCCTCCTCCCTTCTCCTCCCTCCTATTCATCCCTACTCCTCCTCCTCCCTCCTCCTCCTCTCTCCGCCTATCTCTTCCTCCCTCCTCCTCCCTCCTCTCTCTTCCTCCTCCCTCCTCTCTCTTCCTCCTCCCTCCTCCTCCCTCTTCCTCCTCCTCCTCCCTCCTCCTTCCTCCTGCTCCCTCCTCCTCCTCCCTTCTCCTCCCTTCTCCTCCTCCCCCTCCTACCCCTCCCTCCTCCCCCTCATCCGTCTTCCTCCCTCCTCCTTCTTCCTCCCTCCTCCTCCCCCTCCTCCCCCTCCTCCTCCCTCTCCTCCTCATCCCTCCTCCTCCATTCTCCTCCTCCCTCCTCCTCCTCTCTCTACCTCCTCCCTCCTCCTCCCTTCACATTCCTCCTCCTCCCTCTTCCTCCTCATCCCTCCTCCTCCTCTATCCTCCTCCCTCCTCCTCCTCCTCCCTCTACCTCCTCCCTCCTCCTCCCTTCACATTCCTCCTCCTCCCTCTTCCTCCTCCTCCCTCTCATCCTCTTCCCTCCTTCTCCTCCCTCCTCCTTCTCCCTCTTCCTCCTCCCTCTTCCTCCCTCCGCCTCCTCCCTCCTCCCACTCTCTACTCCTCCCTCCTCCTTCTCCTCCCTCCTCCTCCTCCCTCTTCCTCCCTCTTCCTGCTCCCTCCGCCTCCTCCCTCCGCCTCCTCCCTCCGCCTACTCTCTCCTCCTCCTCCCTCCTCCTCCCTCTCCCTCCTCCTCCTCCCTCTCCTCCTCCTCCTCCTCCTCCTGCGATCTCCTCCTCCCTCCTTCTCCCTCTTCCTCCTCCCTCCTCCTCCCCCTCCTCCTCCACCCTACTCCTCCCTCCTCTTCCTAATCCCTCCTCCTCCCTCCTATTCCTCCTGTCTCCTCCTCCCTCCTCCTCCCTCCTCTTCCCTCCTCCACCTCCCTCTTCCTCCTCCCTCCTCCATTTACCCAAGACAGACAGACATACAGATAGTCGGGAACGGGATCTTATATGACTACTTATATGATTTAAATGAGATGCTCTCCACCATGGGCTGGGCCGGGTCAGACAAACAGACAGACAGACAGATAGATAGACAGACAGACAGACAGACAGTCGGGAACGGGAGCTTATATGACTACTTATATGAATTAAATGAGATGCTCCCCACCAGAGTCTGGGCGAAGCCGGGCCGTGTCAGCTAGTATATATATATATATATATATATATATATATATATATATATATATATATATATATATATATATATATATATATATATATATATATATATATATATATATATATAACGCGGCAGAGGGGCTCCTCCGACTGTCTTGTGACTCCCAGTTTGTGAGCTGGAATTTCTTCTCCTGTTCCATGCTTGTGCAGACCAGTCTGGACATAGACCCAGATGATACCAATGAGTGACTCTCAGCATTATTTGTTCCTACACTGGAATGGTTATATCAAAGGATGGCTCTTTGTGGGTCCGAGGTCGGTCTGATTGCAATATCACCAAGTGTGGGATGTCCTATCCACCTGAGACTGGGTGTGTGTGAAATCCTTGTGGACAAGAGTTCAGATTCTGATTACTAAGCAGAGATGCTGGACGGTCGTCATCTTTTTCATTGTATTCAGTGATGTAGGGAAATATATTCTGCCCAGTCTGAAGAGGAACTCCTGAAAGTTTGACTGACCCAGGCCTCAGCTTCACTAGGACACAGAGCCCATTAGCACAAGAGTGTTCTTGATTCGTTCCCTGGATAATAGGGATTATGATGTCCTCTGGAGCAAATTTACAGTGGATATTAGATGGGTGGGACACAACTGAGTGCATTTGATTCGGTCCCTGGATAATGGGGACATTATCTGCTAAGCATTGGAGAGGAATACCTATCAACAGAACAGAAGAGAAAAAGAGAGAGTAGGACTGATTAATTAGTCTAGTTACTGTTTTCTGAATTTGGAGTGTTGTTTTGGTTTTGAGTGCATTGATTTTTGGAGACACGGTGTTATCACATTTGTATGTAAACATGATATTACATATCATCCCATGACTTTCCAAACTCAATACTTTTAATACACATATATATGTACTCCAGATCTTGATTTAATTCCCGGTGGACGGTTTGTTCAAATGTTGATGTTTACGTCAATTGCTTGTTGGTGTTTTTTCAAGAGTGATTGTTCTATATGTAGTAAACAATCAACACTATATCAAATTCAAAAGGTGATCGCGTGGGAGGGGATACCTACACATAGATACCATTTTCTTAAGGAGTGAATTGTTTTTCCCCTTGTATCTGTGGTAAATTTCCCTGATCACCCTGCCTTAAAAGATGTGAGTGAGAATGTCAATTCATCCATCTGGAATTCCTTAGACAAACCTAGCAAATATTATCCTATATTAAATCCTACATCCCACAACATCTTCGGTGATTGTAGTGCAAAACTCTTTGAAACAGTGAAAATGAGAAACGTTTTCCCCTTCCAGGTGTGCTTCAAACAATGACAGCTTTCTCCGAAATCCTTTGATGATTATGTAGAGATCACAGACGAGTTTATCCTTTCCATGAAGTTTCAAGTTGAGTTCACTCATGTGGGATGTGATGTTGACCAAAAATGACAACTTTGACAGCCAGGTAGGATCTGACAGCTGTGGATCAGCGCTATTGTTTCAGTGAGGAAAACATCTATTTCGTTTCGGAGCGTGCAAAAACAAAGCAGGACTTTACCGCATCTGAGCCACCTCACTTATGTGTGATAAGGCAGAATTCAGAATCAGTTTCTTCCCGAAAAGCCTGGAACTGACGGTGATTGAGTGCATGTTCCCGAATGAAGTTCACAGCAGAAACGACTGATTTCAGTACACAGAGTGCTTGCTGATGTATGATGCAGTGTATGAACAGAGCACCCGGAATTTGCAAATCTTCCAACTGAATCCTGATCTGCCCAACCAGACCCTTCCGCACTCCAGCCTTGTTTTTTCCCCTCCACCACATACAACACATTGAAGCTGATTCCACTGATGGGTTATAGTCTTGCAAAGGTTTTTGTAATTCCACGAAAATGTCTTTTCCAGTTGTTGTTCCATGCATGCTGCAAGCAGATGCCAAATCTTCCGTTATCTGAAAGTCCAAATTGACACCACGAATGAACATGAGAAGCTGTAACGTACTCGAGAGATCAGTAGACTCATCCAACGCCAGAGAATACCACGACACGTTCCTAGCTTTCTCGCGTATCCCTAGCACTATGTTCTCTACAAGTTCTTCTGTTCTCCGCACAAATGAACTTGTCGATAGGCTGATAGTTCCAAACAAATTGGCTTTCTCAAGACACAAGCCATTTGCTGCTTCCATCATACACTCTTTGTTGAAGTTGCCATCAGTAAACGGTTTTCATAGTTCTGCCATCTTATGCTCTATTTTGTAACTTTTACTAGTGACAGATTCATTTTCTCGTGAGAGATTTCTTTTTTTTCTTCTAAACATGGACTCACATTTTTCAGAGCGTAACTTTCCAGAAAACCTTGAATATGTTGATAGATGTTTTGTTTCATGATGACGCCGAAAATTGTACTCTTTCAAATCGGCTACACTTTCACTGCATATTACGCAACTGGTTTTCTGGTCCTTTGTTTCCACAAAGAAGTACTTTACTCCTCATTCTTCAATGAAAACGCAACACTCTGCGACACTTTTCTTTTCTTAGTAGCCATAATGAAGAGTGATGTAAACGGGATCTAAAAATGAAAAAGACATTGAATTAGAAACATAAATAAAACCTATTGAAACACAAGAAAGTCAGAGGACTATGGGTCACTGGTGAAGCTACGGCTCCTCAAAGGTACACATAACGTTTATAGGTACCTTTGGTAATAGAATATATAACATAAAAAGGTTTGCAAAATATATAAATAGGGCCGGCTTAAATAAACAGCCCAAACAGTGTTTTTCAACCGGGGTTCTGCGAGTGGCAGCCTGGGGTTCCATCGAAACAGACCGAAATCGCCTAAATGCAACATTTCTGCCCATCTGGTTTATTATAAAAAGTAGGGCAGACACTTGGATCATCGCACAGAGTTCCCTGAGCAACGAAAACATTTGCGTAAGGATCTGCTCCAGGAGAAATGTTGTAAACAACTGGCCTAGAGACCAGCTCGGTTAACACCTTGTTTGGGGAATTTTTCTGAGCTGGGGATACTATTTTCATAATAACACGAGGCTTTTATGGCATTTTTATGCTACTTTATTGCCTCTATTCACACTTGTAGCTCACTTACCTATCACGGTTAAACAAAGAAATAATTTTTACATACCTATAAAATGGATGGCAGACAAAAAGAAGTGAATATTTCTGGAGCGTCGGACCTGTGTTGGCAGTGGGACGCATCTGGGGGTAGGAAAGATGCGTATATGTATGTGTTGCCATGGAAACCATGGTAACCTCAGAGCGTAGGCGGAGCTACCAAGAGCCAGGGAAGGACTTTGGATGGTGCAAAATAAGCAAACATTACAATAAACAAGAAAATTTATATACAATAATTTAAAACTGGAAACAATACATTTAAGGCACATAGCAGCCAGGATGTCTCCGCACGCGTGAAGATCCCCTAATGTTCTAAACATAATATTTAAATTTGAATTGTATCACAACGTCTAATGTTCCATACGTTTTAGCAAGCAAATTCGACTACCGTCGGCGGGCCTGATGAACTGACGTCGCGGGCCGGATCGGGCCCGCGGGTCGTAGTTTGGTGACCCTTGACGTAGAGCAAGGAACCAGGGGTTGCTTCCGACGGTGGGAGAAATCATTGTATATCACTAGACAGCTATCGCCCGCTAAGCTGGGCATTCCCCAGTCAATAAGGTGCTGTCTCGCCACGGTTCATCTGCTCCTGATGGTGTGTGGAGCCTAGGGACAATATGCTGAGACATGGACCGTAAACGGTCCCTAAGGCTGGGAACACGGAACTAAGAACCATGACCCCTGGTAACTCAGACGATCTAAATGAGATTGTTGATGTCCGTAATATAGCAGTGATAAACAACGAACTACTCAGACTATGGATATACATTGTTGCCCTACAAGAGACCAGACTCTCATAATTTGGAAACATCAAAGAGAGGAAATTCACTGTGTACTGGCATGGGAAGTCGCGCTGAGAGACTAGGGAGCACGGTGTTGGCTTTGCTATCAGAATCATACTGATGGCACTGAAAGAATACTTAAGCTCCAACCCCAGACAGAGACAGGCCCAATTAGTATTATAAACGTTTACGCTCCAACAATAAACGCAGTATCAGAATCTAAAGATAAGTTTTATGCCGATTTTAGCAAAGTGGGCAGTGAAACACCAGAGAAGCAACATCTTTTTATCTTGTTGAATTTCAACGCCAGGGTTGGCTCCGACGACAATTCTTGTCCTTTATGCCTAGGACAGTTTGGTGTTGGGAAGATCAATAACAATGGACAACATCTCATGGAATTCTGTAGCCTGAATAACTTGTGCGTGACCAACGCCTTATTCGACACAAAACTATAACACAATGTGTCATGGTGGCACACCATATCAAAGACCTGGCACCAACTCGACCTGGTGCTCACTAAACGCAGCATTCTCCGCAATGTTAGGCTGACTCGCAGCTATCATAGTGATGACTGTGACACTGATCCTTTACTTGTTTCCAGCAAGGTGAAGATAACGCCTACGAGAATCTACAGAAACAGAATGGAAGGAAGACCACGCATCCATATCAGCGGCACAAAATAGCAAGAGAGGCTCAAGAAATTCACCCAGGCTTTGTCGGGTGCCTGACCTCACAAATAACACAGTACTATTAACATTTGGCAGGAAACAAACAAAGTCAGCCTACTGGGTTGACGTACACTCTGAAGAGATGCTCCCAGTCCTGGAGATAAAGAGACATGTATTCTCAGTGTATAAAACATCATCATCAGAGAAAACATTGCAGGCACAGCGAACGGCCAGAAATAGAGTACAACAGATCGCAAGAAATTGTGCGAGCAGGTACTGGCTACAGCTGTCTGCACAAATTCAAACTTGTGCAGAGACTGGAAATAAAAGAGGAATGTACGAGGGCATCAAGCAAGCTGTTGGTCCATCAAAAAATAAGATGCCCCCTTTACGATCAACAGAGGGGGTAATCATAAAAGATCGAGTGAAACAAATGGATCGGTGGGTAGAACACTACTCAGAGATATACTCTGTAGAGAACACTGTCGAAGAATAAGCTCTGGAAGCATGACCTGGATAACGAACCATGCCTCACAGAAATCAGCGAAACACTAGACGCTCTCAAATCCGGCAAGGCACCAGGAAAAGATGGTATTCCACCTGAAATTCTAAAATGTGGCAAAGAAACAATCATCCCAGAACTGTATGCAATACTTCAGATCTGCTGGACAGAAAACAATCAGTACCACATGATATGTGGGATGCAAACATAGTTACCGTTTACAAAAGCACAGGTGACAGAAGCGACTGCAACAACTATCGCGGCATTTCTCTTCCCAGTATTACAGGTAAGATTTTCGAACGAGTAATCCTAAAAAGTGCGGATTTAGACCCAACAAGTCCACCATCGATATGATTTTCTCACTCACGCAGCTCCAAGAGAAGTGCAGAGAACAGAGGAAGCCATTATATATTGCCTTCATCGACCTCACATTGACATTTGACCTCGTGAGCCTTTTTAAGACCCTTGAGAAGATAGGATGTCCACCCACCCTGTTAAGTCTCGTGAAATCATTTCACGAAAACATGCAGAGGGATAATGTTATTCGATGGATCAACATCCCAGTCATTCAGCATCAGCAGTGGAGTAAAGCAGCGTTGTGTGCTTGCTCCTACACTTTTTGGTATCTCCTTAGCCTTTCTCTTAAGGCAGGTATGTGGAACTGCCACTGAAGGGATATACCTCTATTCAAGATCTGATGGCACACTTTTTAACCCATCAAGACTCAAGGCAAAGACCAAAATAAAATCAAGATGCGTAAGAGAACTACTTTGTGCAGACGATGCAGCACTACTACTCATGCAGCAGAAGATCTGCCACCTGCAGAGACTTTTGGGCTCACCATCAGTCTAAATAAAACACAGGTGAAGGAACAAGATGCTGGTGTGCCTCAAACAATCAAAATGTATAATTACGAATTGAAGATTGGCCATGACTGTGGGTATTTGGGGTCGATTATATCAGATAATCTGTCATTAGAGACAGACATCAACTGACGCATTGGAAAGGCAGCGACAGCACTTTCCAGGCTAACTAAGAGGGTTTGGGCGACCTTTAAATCAGATAGCGGTGGGAACGATTAGTAGTATGGCTCTTCACTGGCTGTTGAATGAGGGAACGGAACACATATGGGAATGTCCTGAGTGCAGTGATGTCGGTTTATAACTCAACTCAACAACTTAGGAGAACAATAGACTAACAGAGCGTACAGGATTTCACAAAAATAAAGCTTGTGTTGTTAGCACACTACTCATGGGTCTGAATCGCGGACCTTGTATTCAGGAAGGGAAGAAAGTTGAATTCTTTCAACATGAGATGCCTGAGACGTATCCTGGGCATATCAGGGAAAGACCATATAACAAACAAACACGTGCTTGAAAGAGCGGATATTACCACAATGGACTCTCTCCTCACGCAGAGACGCCTCCGGTGGCTGGGTCACGCATCTCGAATGGAGGATGAACGTATTCCCAAAGATCTCATATGCGGAGAACTAGCCACAGGGAAGAGGCCAATCGGTTGACTACAAATGCGATATAAAGATGTGTGTAAACAAGATATGAAAACGCATCGTCACATTCGCACTGCGAGCGCTAACAAGTCAAGTCGCATTATTCTGTCAAGAAGCCTGATCAGCGGGAAAATGTCACGTGGAAAATCCAACAACAAGAAACACGCTGTTGCCAAGATGTGTAGCGTGGGAGCCGACAACAAGAAGAAGAACGTCGTGAGCCCACCTGCTAGCTGCATCAAAGAGCCTGATACTACAGCTATTACTGAATTTACTACGAGGGAGAAGATTGACAGCCCAACACAGTCAAGAACCAAGACAGCAGAGAAGGAGGAGAAAGACACCAGAGTCGGAAACACCGACTCAAAAACAGTCCGATGGGTTGTCAAGCGGATTCCTGTGGAGCTGACAGATGAAGAAATCCTGAAGCAGCTACGTGAAGAGAATCTTCACATCCGATTCTTGAAGGCGGAGCGGCTTCTCACCTACTCCAAGATACCTACAACCTTGGCAGTAGTGACGTCGGAGGGCAACGAGATGCCGAACACAGCATCATTCAACAAGAGAATGCAGCAACCAGAGAGATTCATACCAAGAATCGCGCAATGTTCCAGATGTCAGCAGGCCGGCCACAGTAGAGCTACGTGTCGCAGTAAGACGGAAATATGCCGATACTGCGCCGATCACCACGCCTTCAAGGAGTGTCCGCTGGCCAAACTGGACACGGACTTCCGAGCTCCCAACAACAAAAGAAAGTGCGCCAACTGCCTGGGCAAACATGGATCAAGATACCTGGGCTGTCCGTACCTGCAGAGACATAGAGACGTCTTAAAAATCGCCATCATCACAAAGACACCATTCAAGGAAGCAATGCAGAGGGGCGAGACAGCCACGGGTATAGCACAAGCTGAAAGAGATCAAATTCAAAAGCAAATAGACGAATTGAAGAAACAAGTCAAGGCACTGCTGCTGACAACGTCTCCGACCAGCGATAATGAGAAGCTGCTGGCCGACATGTAAGAAATCCAGCTCAACATCAAACAAGAGATTCAGCTCATGGCTGAGGTGAAGAAGGAGAACGAAGAAATCCTACAAATGATCAAGACCGAAAGAGCATTGCATAGAGCTGAAATGGAACTCTTTCAAAACAAACTAACAGAAGCCACACAAGAACTCACAGAGAAACCGCAAGAAGAAAACCAAGAGACCGAGCCTAAACCGCAAGCTAAAGCCAGCAGCCCAACCACAACGTCCAAGAATGAAATACTATACCGTCGGATCTCTGAAGGAGGCACAGAATACCCAGTCGACAAGGAGGAACTCAAGTGCGCGGAATTCAGAAGGCGCTGGGAAGAAAAAGAAAAGAAGAAGCCTAAAAAACTCCGGGGGAAACCGATGGTATACCCAGTAGTACACTACAACTGTGAGGCCGACTTCGAGTACTATATCGAGGACTGTGAAATTGTCCCATGGCTGACCACAGAGGAAGAAAACGCTAGGCAGCAGATACGCAAACGCAACGAGGAAAACAGGCGTTAGTAGGAAAATGAAAACGTCGAACAAGTCCTACAGAAACTACACAAGAAAGGAGACAAAACGCCCAAATAAAAAGTTCCTATAAGGACTGTACCCAGCCAAGCCAGACGAAACAGGAGCCTGCACCAACAAAAGAAAATCACAAGAGGAAATATACACAAAGGACAGCCGCCGACAGATCCCCCAGCTGGAGTGGGATTACGAAAAGTCTTTATAAGGACTGCAGCCAGACGAGCCAGGAGCCTACACAAACAAAGAAAACCACAAGAACAGACGAGCACAAAGGATAGCCGCCGACCACTGCTGATGTCACAGACACAAACGATACATAACCAGTCCGAGATAGGACTCACAAGACAAGAATTAGGGTAAATAAACCCACAAAAACCACGGACCTCAATTATAACCACAGCTGACGAAGCAGGTTAGACGAGGACGAATTTGGAATTTTTGTTTTTGAAATGGAATCGGAATCGGATATGAAAACTATTGGCATAGATCCAGACACGCGGGAAAGAGCTGCAGCAGATAGACGTTCATGGAGAAGAGATGTACGAAACGGACTGGTGGTCTTTGAGCGCAATCTAATACAACAAACTTAGGCTAAGGCCTAAGAGGCACAAGCATAAAATGCAGTCGCTTGCTGCGGGACTTGCCTCGTCTTACAGATGCGGATATTGTGACAGAGATTGTCACTCTGGCATTGGATTATACAGTCACCAGCTGCACTATCAGGTACCTCCCCAGCTATAGTCCTACAGGACTGAAAGAGGCCTACTACTACACATTGTGTAGACGGTTACATGTGTTACCCTCCTCAAGTGTTATAGGGCAAATATTTGATGAGCGGAACTAAAAGCCAAGTTACATTACAGAGAGGGATTCGCGAGTTATGATTTCATTTATGCATTAGTTTGGTATTCGGGGTGTTGTGTTGGTTTTCAATTTCCCTGCAATTTTCCCCAAGCATTGCTTATTTTGCCTCTTTGCACATTTTCTTAATTTTTATGTTAATCTTTTCATATTTTTACGGTTATGTTTGATATTTCTTCTTACTTCCATTAGTTTTAAGATATCTCCCGTCATTCATTTCTTACGTCCGATCATCTTCATATTTGGAATTGTTGTTTCTGCAGACTAGCTGAGTTCTTCAGTAATTTCTATTGGTCACTGACACTTTGAAATATAATTTCTATATTGGATAATGCCTCAAATATGTTCTTTATCTCTACTTGAATGTATTGCCTCAATCTTTAGTGCACATAGATCAAATTTTGTGTTTCTTGGTGTATATTTGACCGTATTTAATTGGACGTATATGTATATTGCTATAACTGTGATATATTTTCGCAAGCCGACAACGTCGCTGAGAATATTCCCCGTAAAACAATTCAAGAGTGACACTGCAACAGGGCTGGTTTGTTCCCCGCATTTAAAATCCTAAATTTACAACGACTCATTTTCGACGATTCAACCAAAAACGTGGACGGGAAAAGCCAGGATAAAAACTAGCAACGGCCGGTGCACGGCCTCATTGTGATACCACAGACTCGCGTCGCTAGATTAAGGCCTACTGTGAATACTGGAAATTGTAGCCTCTAAAATCTATGCACACGCTAGATGAATAATTATTTAGTCGAGAGAAAAAAAAGAAAGAATAAAAATCAGCAGCCAGTGTATTTGGAAACACAACAAAATCTAGGACCTGAAATCTTGGTGTTGACATGTGGTGTTAGAGCCATTCTAAAAAAGAATTAAGGTAAAACCAATCATGTTTTAGATTAGTTTAGTCAGTGAGCCTGTTTCCCAAGAAGAGTTGGTAAGTCAGTATGTTCTAAACCACGTGATTAGTGCTTAAGAAATTAATTTAGTAGAAACAAAATATTATATTCAGTTATCATAGTCATGGAAAAACTGTGGATTAGGCTAAACCACAGTGAGTTTCTGGTTCTCCCAGTCAAACAACTTATTTCAAGTGTAAGCATTAGACGTAAGTTGTACATTTTATTTCTTAAGTAGTTAAACTCAGGCAGCAGTGAATTAGAAGTTGGTGAGTAACTTAAGATTTAGGAAGCTAAGAATACTTAGGTCACTATGAAGAAACTATTATACATGAGCCAACACTGGTAAGAGAAATTAGTGTAATGTGTAACAGAAAGGCACATGAGCACATGAGAGGTACATATATTTCTATATGTATCATAATTTTGTGTGGTTGGTGAAAGCACCCAAGTGGTGAGTCAAAGGTATTTTCATTGTTGTAAACATGTGGATTGCTCATTTGTAAGGAACAGATTAATGCCAAATCATCACCCCTGCAAGGGTGGCTATGATGTATGATAAATGAACGTGGATTGGGTGTATCACATAATTCTATGTATTTGATGAGAACATGTGGTGATCCATGTGTAATTTCATTATTGCTAAACAGGAGGAATCATCCTTTGTGAATCTAATAAGTATGACTAATGATCACATAAGTCTATGCAATTGAAGAGAGCATGCCTGTGGTGAGTCAGGTGTGATTTCATTGTTGTTAAACAGATGGGAATGTATCATTTGTGAACCACATCAGTATGACTACTTGTTATCCATACAGATATGATTGTATCTGATGAATGGTAGGGGAATTATTGAGATTCCATTGTACTGTCATTGTTGTTGAATCTGTGAATTTACTCATTGTAAAGCACATACATATGCTTAAATATCATCCATACAGATTTGATTCTGTATGATGAGTAGTTTATGGAAGGATGAGATTCCATTGTGGTGTCAATGGTGTTAATATTTATAGTTATCATTGGGAAATCACATAAGTATAATTACTTATCTTACATGCTAGTATGAGAATTATTTCTGATGAATGAATGAAATGATCATCCATGCACATAGGAATATTATGTCTGATGAATGAGGAGAATGAGTGGGATGAAGTAACATGCTGAGAAGGAGTATAAGCTGGCAATCAATCTCATAATAGAAGGCAACTTTGATGTGTAATTTCCTGTCTATCAGCAGAGAATATGTTCTGCTTAGCCCATAACTACTTAATAAATTAGTGCACTCCGACGCATGACACCACTTTGTATTAAATATCACTCATGGTACCATCATCTGGTTTTGTGCCCTAAGCACGACACAACCCATATTACATATCACGCATACTACAAGCATCTGGTTTTGTGTCTTAAGCAAGACCCCACTTTGTATTTCATGTCACTCCTGTTACAACATATGATCTAGTGTCGTGATGATTGTAATGATAATGAGGATGATGATTCTAATAACAATGATGATGATGATGATTGTAATGAAGATGATGATTGTAATGATAATGATGAGAATGATGATGAGGATTGTAATAACAATGATGATGATGATAAATGAGGTAAAATGATATTACATCCATGATGAGAGAAGGGAAGATAACTTCTCACTTGAAGCATTTAATTAAGAAGAATGCACCTGAATACTATACAAGAATTGATACCATGATGTACTTATATTGTTTATAAGCAAATACTCATTGCAATGGGGAATGATTTTAAAAAAGAACCTTAATGTATGAGACCTTTCCCCTTTAATTGAAGAAGATGTAGAGAAAATAACTACGTACAAAAGAGGATGGTGGACATTATCAAATTCCAAATAAATCAAGGCATTAGTCAATCTGGAGACCATGAGGACATGTATAGGTGAAGATGAAACTGCACACCTGATAGTCTAAATCTTGAACACCTTATAATTGAGGATTGGATGGAGAGCAAACAATTATGTTGGTGATAACTAATTGAGAACACCAAGACTATCTTTCTCCTATGTTTATCAAAGAGCCAGGTTGAAAGCTTGGAGCGCATACAGAATGCTGCCATGCGGTTAATCCTGGGGTGCACAAAGGACATACCAATTATATGCATGAGGCATATCCTGGCGCTACCAACAATGACGGATAGGCATAAGGTCCTTCAGGCCAAATGGTACCTGAGAGTTGCCGCAGATAGGGATCATCCGCTACATGCAGCAATGGATATGGTCAAGGGTCATAGACTAAGACGAGGCAGGTCCTGGATGGCACAGGTGGAACTTTCTATACGTCAGGTGTGTGATCTAGAGACCATCAATCGTGAAAGAGAGTGGGTTGAAGGTCCGGAAGACACCACGGACTGGCACAATGTAATAATAACACTGGGTCGTGAGTGTAGAGAATGGGTAGCGGGCCGCACTGAGTTTGAAGTGCAGCAGCTGACCAGCGCAACATACATACAGGTGACATAGTCATCTTCACCGATGGGTCAATGGTGAGAAACAGACCTAGTAGCTGGGGCTGTATTGCAAAGGCTAATGGACGTGTCTTGAAAAAGGAGAGTCTGGCATATGAGACTACAACCTCCAGCATGAGAATGGAGGTGGAGGCAGTAACAGCGGCATTCCGGTGGCTATAGAAGACTACTGCAACACACGTCGTATTCTTTACGGATTCAAAGAGTATGCTTAGTAAGTTGGTGAAAGGAATGTTTCGTGTGGATTGTGCCATATGACGGCACACGCCACCAAAGTCATAAATGGGGGTTTTCCAGTTATGCACAAAAATGGACAAATAGGAAAGGAAGATACCATTGGAAACGTAAACAGCGTAAACAGAACAACAAAGGACTTTCTCTGTGTGTGATTCAGAAGGAGAGGACGTATCTTCCAGAGAGCCGTGTGTGAAGCGCCGTATGCAACTTATTCTGAGCTTCGGCGTATAGAGTTCAGGAGGAAATATCGATTGGCAAACGGATACTTAAGGCAGAACCCGAAACCTAGACGTGCTGCAACTCAGAACAGCGAAATGGCAGGTCTACGCCTCAAAGAGAACATTGAAAGAAGGCAGGGAGTTTCGTGAAATGTTAACTAATTAAACGCCGCTCCTACATCTCGGGGGCAGTTTAATAACATGCGATAACTATCCACTGTTATTTGTTCCGCTCGACACGAAATAAAAGTGTGAGTCTTGTTTCTTCCTTGGAGTCGTCTGATTATTCGTCACACTGTTCAAAGGTGAGTGCTTTACGAGTTTTTATGAGTCAATGTTCATTCCACCTCCCAATGGAAGGAATAACCACTTGGCATGAAGATGGGAAGCTCGCCGGTTTTTAAGATCCAAGTGTCAACAAAATATTTCCCGCGAAAGTTACTAGTAAACAAGAAATGCGCACGAACGGAACATAAATTGCGCGCCGGAATACTGTAGAACACACGGAGTCGCATCGGAAGAACGTCAAAAGGAAAAGTAAAAATGTCGGCCTCCATACAAAATTGTAAACGGTTCATTCATAAGATCAAGTTGTAGAAGCAAAGGAGAAAGAAAGGTATGAAATTATATATATATATAAAATATATATATATATAATATATATATATATATATATATATATATATATATATATATATATATATATATATATATATATATATATATATAAATTGTGTGATAGAAAGTGTTTATAACGAACAATCACTATGCTGAACGTTAGGAAAGAACACAACCATTTATTATACATCTGCACATCAGCAATCGAAAGGCAAAACTCACACTGGTGCGCATAATGAACATCCAGTAGAAAATGATCAACGTTGCAATATAATTCTTGAAGTACAGAAGACAGAACATTATTACACATTAGAAATTAAAGATTAACTGAAGATAGTAAGAGAACGACATTGAAGTAAAGAACTTATTTAGAATATACAGTGTGTAACGAATAAATGAAGTACACACTCGATAGACTTTACATATTTTAAACGAAAGTAGGCCGTCATCGGGACACTGCACTGTAAATTATATCTACAATGCAAGGAAGATGAAACATATATTTACAACCACGTAAATAAATAAATACGTATTGTAAACACAATATACGTCACAAGACTGAACATTTAAATTACGTGTTGGATAATTTTATACTTCAACACTCAGAGATTTCACGGACATTGTTACACTTCAAACAACGAACTTGAGGACACTGATTACATTATGAAGGACATCAACACATATCGGAGACGGACACTACATTCCACTACATCAACGTTGCACACTACATTTCACTAACATTACCCGATCGTACACATCAGCACGGACATTTAATTGACATAATATTGACTTAGTTGCGTTCAAGTTTGTAGACACGCCGGACTTATGATATGGCAGCCTTAGGTACATCGTTTTCCAACAAGGAATATTATTAACTAGCCACTGGCGCCATTTACTGCGTCATTTGCACTGGCCAGGAAGACATCAAGATCCCAGTCACAAGACATTTATTTAGATACGTGGTGCGTACCATAGATTCGTGTCTGCCACCAACTCAACATCATTACTATATGGACATAAGACATATTATGTACACGTTAGACATATATGTTGGAGGAAATCTGGAGATGGACTTCACATGTCGGGATGTCCCTTCCACACCTTTGCCTCCCTTAACATAATCTAGTCAGGACACTAATCCACAACGACATTTACCGCCAGAGAGTTCCTTCACGCCTTTTCAACTTATCACCAATGTTTGCAAGGAAGTAACTCGAACCAGGGAGCTGGATCATTACGCATTTCGACGCCATACATAGGAGTCACGCTCTCGGTCAGCGTCGTTTCCAATTATTCAAGGTTCATCGTTGATACCACAGCCGACTAAGTTTCTCTGAAGTCGGCCACGGACCACGTTGGTTCAGGGTATTAATGTAAGTTTATTACACTATCGTTAAACGCAAACAGGAGCAACTAACACGGAGACACATTTCAATTGTTCTACTCATACGTTCACATGAATATCACGTCAAACTATTAGACAGCAAATACTAGTTACGTCAACACAGAACATTATAACCAGTCCAATCAACAGTATACATTCATGGGACACTGGATGGATTTTCGAAACTCGTTAAGGCCAGTATTGATTATTGTGGTCGATTGTCCAACATCTGTTGTATATTAATAAGGTGCTGGTTATAAATGTTAAGAAAAGCAACTATAAACTAACAGTGTGGGTGGTTGGAATGGGTATTTCTAAAGTGGTTAAGCGCGCTTGATTACTTTAGAAATCGTTTGTGTTAACTATCGTCAGGTCAATACGAAGTCATTTATATTGATCTTGCGTGTGATAACACACATTGTTGGTATCGTAATTGTGAGTAGTATATAAAGTGTTTATCGTGTTGTCACTTAAATTTCAGGAGTTATAATTTTGTCTTTTATGAATGAAAATATGTATTTGTCAGTATTAGTGTTGTTTCGCTGTACTTATATATGTATAAATTTTATATTGAACATATTTTTCCATAATTATTTTTGTGGTTTACATATGTCACGTTTCGTATAATTGTCGTATATTTTGAGTGATATATTCTTGGGTGATCGTCAACTTTACATTATTCGTGTTAATTAAGTTGATATTTTGGTCGACGTTGGTACCACGAGATATACTATCGACTCTATTCCTAGAACAACATTGTTACAACTTTGTCGATATTCTTGTCTTATTTTTCGACTTCGATATTTTATTACAGCTAAATTATTATACAGGTAGGTCAAGATGTCTACACTTCAGGATTACATGGAAATGGGTGAGAAGACAGGATTGACTGGAGCAGAACTTAGAGCGTGGGCAAAACAAGAGTACAGTAATCATTTAATGCAAGTTAAAGAAGAAAAACGACGTGAGAAGGAAGCTGAAAAGGAAGCAAAGCAACTTCAAGCCGCTCGTGAACGAGAGGAAAGACAAGAGAAGTTGGCCCCAGAGAGAGAAATTAAAGATAAGGAAATGGCTTTGGAACGTGAAAGGATGGCAGCTAAAGAAAAAGAAATGGCTCTGGAACGCGAAAGGATAGCAGCGGAAAAAGAGAAGCTGATTATGGAAATGCAATTGAAAGAAAAGCAAATAGCCGCAGAGACAGAGATGAAAGAGAAGCAAATAGCCGCAGAGGCAGAGATGAAGGCAAAACAAATAGCCGCAGAGGCAGAAATCCGGGAGAAACAACTGGCTTTTGATAAAGAGAAGCTGACAACAGAGACACACTGAAAGGACAAAGAGGTTGAGGGAATTTGAAAGTCAAGACGTTGAAATTGAACGAGAGAAAAGTCGTTCAAAACAGAATGATCCAGTGAAGAAGTATCAAGGTCTTTTTCGCAATTTCCAGCAAGGTGATTATGTCAGTTCTTGGATTACTAATTTTGAATTGCTCGTAAAGTACTACAAGGTACCGGAACAAGACGTACCGATTCTGTTCCACAGGCATCTCGCATTGGAGCCTTTAAAGGTAATCGAGTTAATACCTGAGGACTTACGTACTAACTACAAGTACATGAGAGATCGTGTTTTGGCACACTTTAGTTTAGATGAATCGGGCTTACGTACTAAGTTTAAAACACTCACTCCTAAATCTAACCAAACTTTCCTTGACTTTGTTTCTGAATTAACCTCATCTTTTGATAAATGGACTAAAGCCGCTGATATTGGGTCTGACTACAATAAAATTCGAGACTTAATAATTAGAGATAGACTAATATCTGCAGTACCAGAGGCCATGTCTATATTTCTAGTGGAGAATAAATGCAAAGATCTTAAGGAAATGGAAACGAGAGGAGAATCAAATTTCAATGCACATCGAGACATATTCGCAAATTGTGCACAGCCTGAACTGGTAATAGAAGCAAGTGCTAGATTTCAAAAAAGCAATGGCAAGTTTAGAAAATTTAGTGGTAATAAAAATAGTAATAGTCCATACCAGTATACTAACAGAGACGGAGGCAGACTAAGAAAAGGACACCTATCCAGATGTCAATATTGCAAATTGTCACATGGACATTTGGAAATGTGTGATCGACACCCTGGATATTTAGATTATTTAAGGGACATCACAGCAAAGAAAAAGAGTAAGTATGATTCTTACAAGAGCAGCATTAAATGTTTCTCGTGTCGGGCGTACGGGCATACCAGCAGGTCTTGTCCGATGAAGAATACGTGGAAAGAGGCAAGTAATGCATATGTGTTGTCTAGTAATAGTAGCGATTCAGATGATCTAGAGGACACACACACAGCCATTATAGAGTCATACAATAACAGAACAGGTAAGGAAGGTCATAATAATGATGATGACCTCACATCAGCCCACAAGAAGCATATTCATGAAGCGAACGCAGCACGCACTCGTCAAGGTACTCTGATGATACACCAAGCGTGGGTTAATGGGTTACCAACAAACTGTTTTAGAGACACAGGGTCGGATATTACAGGTGTTAGTCACAAACTCATAAAAGAAAGTGATTATACAGGTAAAAGTATTGAGTACAGAACATTTGGGGGTACAATAGAAATGTACAAAACCACATGGGTCAGCATAAAATGCCCATATTATGAAGGTAAAGTCTGCGCAGCAGTACTACCAAACCCATGTGCTTGGTTGATAATTGGTAACATCACTGATGTCAAATAATACGTTCAAACTAGAGAACGCAAACTTGATTTGATACTCACAGAATCACAAACCCAAGTATCACAAAAAGAAGGAATTACACATTCATTAAAAGTTCAACCGACTGTTAATAACAACAGGGTGGCACACAAGAAAAGAATAAAAGTTAAACACAATGGTTACAAACAACAGACGACATCGGATATTGTAATCATATTTATTACAAACATTTTGATGTGGCTTAAATTAACCTAATCTCAGGTTACATCCATAGTCACGAACACATCCACACAAACAAAAGCATATATTGAGGATATTATGAATAAAAATACAGTTATTCAATCACTCAAGAAAATTTACTCACAAGTTAATAATAACAAACAAAAGTACAATAAACAAAATGCATTGTTTAATGCGTACTTTATTTACTTCTGCTGCAAATTAATAAAATATACTTTATTGTCATTATACATACGAGTGAAAATTATGACTGGGTTCAAGTCAGCAAGGTTGAAAAGTACAAATATTAACATGCATACAGTACAGAAACACCATAAGTATGTAAGAAAGAAAATAGGAAGAAAGAGAGAGAGAGAGAAAGAAAGTGAATAAAACGAAGATTGAAAGAAAATAAATAAAGGAAAATAAAATGGGATGAAAGTGTTAGGTTCATATCAACACATAATACACTACAGACACATTAGGGTCTTAGGTCTTATTACTTAGATGGCAGGTGTCACTTATATAAATATATACTTTTCAGAGGTGTTCATACTATCTAATATCTCTACACTCAGTTGTGTAATATTTCGGTTCTCTATTCGTCGGATAATGTTTCTTAACTATATCTTTATTATAGAACTTAATAAATTATTTGATTTAAATATTTATTCTTGTTGAATATTATATTCCTGATTTACATTTTTTTTAGAGGTCTTGAAGCTGTAATAGGTATGATTCTTCACAACTCTATGTCTGCAAGATTTTAATCAGTCAATCATATTATATGAGACATTCTCAGTCGATTATAGTATATAGTAAGACTGATATATGTTATAATTTATTCAATTAGAGTTTATTATATCTGTTATTTTATAAAATATTTGGAAATTTAATAAATTTCAATCAAATAACACCTAATTAATGAACGATGTTGATACAATCGGTGACTTTAAATTAGTACTGTTAGGAATATATAGTGTAATCAAATAGATACATATGTTGTTAATTTACATTTATTGGCAGAGACATCTACACGGATGCAATAGTCCAATAATATGTCCTGCACACTTGATGGATGTTTCGACCGTCATTATTTTACGTGGAAAACTGCGGTCAAGTATTTTTAGATTGTGTTGTGTAATTTAATTAATTAAGTCCAAGACTTGGAACATTCGAACAATGTTAAATAGTTAATTAGAATTACTTAGTTAATTAGTTTGAGTCAATTTTGTTATATTAATGAGTTACGTAGATAAGTCATTACATTAGAGTGTGTATATTGATAATTATTATTCATTTGTTAATTGAGAAACATTGAAATAATTATTTTGTGATTAAGTGAATAGTTGGATAAGCAAGGTTTCAGCTGAACTAATTTTATGAGAGCGAACTATTTTGCCAATCGATCCATTAAGATCTATGAATATATACGGAATCGGCTGATGGTCTAAAGATATCCACACAAGTAATTCGACAGTCTAATATATCAAATGGTTCGATAAAGTCTCGCAAGACATGGATCGTTACGTCTACCCTACCAACAGATATTATAAATATACACGGAATATATGGAGGAACAGCAACAACGACCAACATGGATTACTGGGAAACCCATTATTACTCTCGTCCAAAACTCATGGTATTACCGAGAGTGAGGACACACTTGTCTATTAAGACAAAGTAGGGACTAATATGTTTATTAGTTGGATTGATCTCCCGTGATCAGCCACACGACGTCTAATGGGGTTTTAGACAGGTGGGCGTGCCCGTCATATGACATTATTATTTTTTTTAGAGTAGATAAGGGGAGAGACTAGGATCTCGTGTTAAGGTTGTTAATGCATATGTTTGCAAAGTACTACATATATCCATAGAAAAAAAATGAAAACATTTTTTCTTATCTGGGAGGGGGCATTATGCCATATGACGGCACACGCCACCAAAGTCATAAATGGGGTTTTTCCAGTTATGCACAAAAATGGACAAATAGGAAAGGAAGATACCATTGGAAACGTAAACAGCCTCACAGAACAACAAAGGACTTTCACTGTGTGTGATTCAGAAGGAGAGGACGTATCTTCCAGAGAGCCGTGTGTGAAGCGCCGTATGCGACTTATTCCGAGCTTCGGCGAATAGAGTTCTGAAGGAAAGATCGATTGGCAAATGGATACTTAAGGCAGAACCCGAAACCTAGACGTGCTGCAACTCAGAACAGCGAAATGGCAGGTCTACGCCTCAAAGAGAACATTGGAAGAAGGCAGGGAGTTTCGTGAAATGTTAACTAATTAAACGCCGCTCCTACATCTCGGGGGCAGTTTAATAACATGCGATAATTATCCACTGTTATTTGTTCCGCTCGACACGAAATAAATGTGTGAGTCTTGTTTCTTCTTTGAAGTCGTCTGATTATTCGTCACACTGTTCAAAGGTGAGTGCTTTACGAGTTTTTATGAGTCAATGTTCATTCCACCTCCCAATGGAAGGAATAACCACTTGGCAGATTAGCTCTCGTTGCTTCAGAGGTCACAGATTGTGAGAATTGTATGGATATTTTGCCCTGGCCATACGGGTTTATGGGGGAATGACAGGCTGATAGGCTAACAGGGAATGCACCTCTTGGTGGCAGTTTGCCTGTGGACGAGGGGGAGATGGTCGTGCGATTGTGGGACCAGGTGGAGAATACGAAGGAACAGATTGAGAACCCACATGTGGAAAGAATTAGATTTCGGGGAATCGGTAGGGGTTCTGGAAGAATCTCAAAACTGAGAGGGAAGACCAGGAGAATTTTTAATCAGAATGCCATGGAAACGATTAGTAGTATGACTCTTCGCTGGCTGTTGAACGGGGGGACGGAGCACTTATGGGAATGTCCTGAGTGCAGTGATGTCGGTTCTTAACTCAACTCAACAACTCAACTCCTATGTTTATTTTTCCCTACGAACAAGATTCATTTTATTGATTTCACTTCCTCCGAAGTCGGAGAGTGTCTGCCTGTATGGCGAGGAACCACCAGTCTGCACAACAATAAGCCAGACATGGGACAACGGATACTCACGCAAACCTCAGGTCCTGTATGACATCACACTGATGTTGGACAACAGGATGCCTTCATCCGACATACAGGACTTGGAGCTCAAGCCAATGAACACAAGCAAGCAAGCAGCATTGATTTCACTTGTTGTGTTCTTAGGAGTTTACAACATTTCATTTCTGATGTTCTTATTGATGATATCGTTAGATTTATGATTGATGCTGAAATTTCAGATAGTGACTATAACCAGCTAGATCCAGACCTGACTTTGTGAATGTAGCACCTTGTTGAGTGAGCACCTTGTTGAGTGAAGCACCCTGATAGAGTGGGGCAGCTCGTTTGAGTGATGCCCTTGATAGAGTAGTGCAGAAAGCTATTCGCCTGCAAGATTTTCCTCTATCCATGAAGGGCAGGTAACATAGATAATATTCATGAACCTGAAAAGGGGAGAACTAGAGCCAATATTCTGCTCAGACCTGGAACAGATCAACACTAAGAATAAATAACATATAGTCATTGACTGATTGCCACAAGGGACTCACAAACCTGGAAGTGGAGAAACCATAGTGTAAACTGTTCTTTTTTAAGATTACCCACACATGCCAGTAGAAGATGAGCAGTACATGTAATTGAAATAATATAGCTGAGGATATAAACCTTATATTTGGCACATCAATGATGTATAGTTATAGATAGATGTATATGTCCTTATTATATTACATGAGATTGCATTTTTTTAAATGCAATGTTCAAAAACCAAGTTTATGTTTATTAAATCATAAAAAATGTTTTCATGTCATTTACTGAGTGTTTTTCTTGTCGTAGTAAAATTGTTTTAATTAACAACCCTAGATTAATAATTATTTAGTTGGTAGAGGAGAGGTAAGGAACCACCAAAAGAATATTTCGGATACTCAGTAAAATCTTAATTGTTTTCCTGGAGGTACTCCTTTGTTCTCCGAAACTCTATTTAATGGTCTCAAACCACTGAGCCAGTAACAGTTAAATTAATTATAACGGGCAGGATTACATTGAGAAAGAGGAACTTAGTATCCTTTATCTCTTTGGGTTTGTCCAAACAAATACCATATATCCGTCAATAACGAGTCTATAGCCGCCCTAGCAGTCTATATTTGGTATAGGTTTTACGACTTTTATAGTATTTCGAATCTTTTGCTGAGGAAAATGTTATCAGTCTTTTTTCTGATCTTATGGTTTGGACTCTTCCATATCCATAATCTCCTTGGATGCTGCTGATAACAGGTGTTTCTAATAATCACATCATGCTCTTTCATTACATTCCCCTAGTCAATACTTGTCT
Source organism: Cepaea hortensis (assembly GCA_963921405.1). Lineage (NCBI taxonomy): Eukaryota > Metazoa > Mollusca > Gastropoda > Stylommatophora > Helicidae > Cepaea > Cepaea hortensis. The sequence goes on from OY992894.1 coordinate 61,127,880, forward strand.
ACTGTGCATCCATTTTGCAGACTTCCAACCTTAGCATTAAAGTCGTATATTACGATATTTAATTCTGAGTATTTGCACTTCCCGAAGGCATGATTCAAATCTCTATAAAATACATTGATACTGTCATCACTGTTTTCTAATGCTGGTGCATAAACTTGTACGATGAGACGTCAAAAAATCAGCCACTTAATTTTATCAGTAATATTGTGTCTGACACAGTTCAATATCTTATGATGGATATTGTTCTTTCCAGATCTAGAATAAGGGAAATATCTCGCTGTTATTTCTTTCCACCTGAACTGATTAAGTTATATTTCTCGAATGTTATCATGCCCGTTCCTTTCCATCAAATCTCACAAATACCTGAAATGTTATTATCAATTTTTCTCATTTCTTCTTGTTTGATATTATCACATTTGCGATCCCCACCCATAGTTCGAACGTTTCACATTTCCATTTTAAGTGATATTAATCTTGTGCACTTAGTCGCTTGCTGATGGGCTGCACATGACTATCCCTACCGGGCGCGGTGGCTCCTATGTAGCACCCATTTACGGCGTTTCACGGATTCTTTGTGAATGGATGAAACATGATTGTTTAGGCATCTGTAAAGAAAGTAGTGTGTCATTCATTGCTTTCCTCCATACTAGTCGATGACCGTAGCTATTATCTTCAAAAAGAGATCCTCTGCCTACTGTCGTGTAATTGAAGACCATAATCAACAACTCGCCGGTCTCTCTGGCCGAGGGGTTACAACACTTTCTCCATAATCCCGTTTATCACGCAGAGTCTCGTAGCGGACGAGAGCTGGAAGGTGTTCGACCCCCACTGGTGACTTGCGGGATAACTGAGCCGGCCGCTCAGAACGCAATGGCAAACTACTGAGCGTAATCTTGCCAAGAAATCAACAGACAGCTGAAAGATGCTGCTGTTGACAGCGATGTCCTGTAAAGGATATGCGAAAAAAAAATCAACAACTAACTGTCTGTCGGCTGCTTTTCAACTCCATTCGCCACCTCTATCCATGGCTTCACGTTTCCCTAATTGGGGGTGTGGTGCCGTTTAGGCTAAGCGGATGCTCCACCGTGCCCAAAGGTGTCACCTAGGCTAGAGAAGGGAAGGATGCACCTTACTTCTCTTGTCATATGGGATTTTCATATTCCGTCATCGATACATATGCGTCCAATAAAGAAATTCATACTACCACAAAGATGACCTATCCATAAACGTATGCTTATTTACACATCTGAAATAAAATAACATTACCAATACTTACACTACTGCACATTAAGACCGCTCCGAAGCACATCAGGTGTAAGAATATGGGACTCGCCGTTTTAATAACCTACAGAAGATATATGATCAAACCATTTGTTATTAAGAGGAGACTAAACAATTTACTACCTCGAATGTGTGTTACCGGGGTTCGTGTGGGAAGCAAGGAATAGTACTACTGTAACCTACCATGCATGTCATAAGAGTAGATTAAAGAGGGCCAGGCCTTTCGCCGGTTCGACATTTCGTAGAGAATTTTACCGACACATTCCAACCAACCACGAACAAGTCTGAAAAAAAGAATAAATCAGCCAACAAAGAGGAATGTAGACTCTTCTAGAAGAGGTATGATTCGGTGTGGAGACAGGTGCTAAGTGTGTGTATCGCTGATTAACTTCCTTTCATCTAAGAAAATCTCTAATGTTAATGGTCAAGTAACTTGTCTCAGTGAATCTGGTGTTTTATATATTATTATTTTAGCGCAGCTCTTGAAGCCCACCCCTTCCTTGTTCATAATGGACGGGTCCAATAATCTGATTATATTGAGAATTATTCTTAAAATACGTTACATGTATAGTTCTTGGTTTGGTAGCAACATGATGCGCTATGATTTATTGTGGCGGTTATCTCGCGTTGCACACTTATCATGGGTTTTCCGAGGCTAGATTGGACAGAGGACTTCTACATTGCCTATGACAACCTTGATGGACTTCGTGAATGCCACCGTTTTCCCACTGTTTTGCCGGCTTAATGATTGCGTTGCTTTGCTACAAATGCAAACGTAATTGTTTTATGGCGACCAAATTACAGTTATTCACACGAAAGTCTGTCTAGTCCAGTGGTTCTTAACCGGTGGGGAACTCCCCCCCCCCCCCCACCCCAGGAAGGAATTTTAGGGTTTCCGGGAGGGGAGGGGGGAATTAAGACTATTTCAAGATCGCGTTAATACAAGAACCGATTACTTGATATTGTTTTTCCATCCATACTTTACTGTTCTCTATTTCGTAAGAACACCCGCAAATCACGTTTTATGTAGTCGTCTAGACTTGTCCTAGTATGTGATATTACATTTAGCTTCCATTTTTACGTATACTGTGTAGGGGCGGGGGAGGGGATTTATAGGCAGGAAATACGAAGATGGGGATGGGGGGGGGGGAGAGGTGAAGTGACATTCTGAACATATGGTGAAGGGGTGCATGGACCAAAACAGGTTAAGAAACACTGACTGATCTAGTCAATGTTACCTGAACTCTATTATCACTTAATAAAGGAGTTCAATGGTTTTAAGGCAAGATGGTCGACTTCATTGCACAGGATTATATCTCATATTCTCATGTCACTGGCTCTATTTTCCCGTAGAGCGTTCTCCCAAAAGCTTCCGCACATGGCACGAATTTCATATCTATAGCGACAACTCTTAGAGGTTTCTGAGGGGAGAAAACTGCTTAGTTAGCCGAATGACGGTGTTCGGGAACGAACTCACGACCTCTGGTGCGATAGGCAAGTGACTTGGCCACATGGACCATGTTAATGGGAGACTGGTTATGGAACTAGATTATATTCAACAACCCAGTTAGGCAGCATTGGGATAATTGACGCGTCATTTTATATCACTCGGCAAAAATGTGCAAATAATAAAGAACTTATATATGCAGCAAAGAGCAGGCACCGCCTTCCTAACAACGAAGTATTTGTATTTTAATATTATTAAATTTTCTAATTTTATGTTTTTCTTTAGATCTGTTTATGTTATTCCGGGAAAAAAAGATTAGTATAATAGAAACGTCGTTCGTTATATGGTAATATACTTATTTTCATTTTATTATTAAAATTTTTTTTTTAAATCTCTCTTCCCCCACACACACACCCCCCCCCCCTTTTCTGATATACGTTAACCGTAGTGGAGTTGGTTGTAAGGTATGCACACTGTTTCTGTGTTTAGTTTATCTCACTTTTTGGCAGGAGTTGCACACACCTAACTGTTTGTACTTCTTATAGACACAGAGGTTGTGGAAAGTGGCATAATGGGTCCTAGCTTGAATAATAGAAAGATAGACGCCATGGTAATATCAAAGAAACAGAAACTATGCCTAAATGTGTAATTAAAGTAAATTACGTTATTTTGGGCAAGTGCAGAAACTCGGATATCTAGGCACAAGGATAACATCAGATGGAAGATGCATCACAAACATAATAACATAATAGGACAAGCAAAAACTGTATTCTAAATCAAATGAAGAACATTTTATTTCAATGAGTCTTTGTCATTGAAAGTTAGACAAAGAATTATTGCAAATTACATATAACTAGATTTAACATACGACTGCGAATCCTGGAAAGCTAGTTAACAGGCCCACAAAAAAAAAAAAAATCATTAGAAGCCTTAGAGATGTGGTTTTATAGGAGAATGCTGAAAATTCACTTATTCATTCAATAGCATGTCCTATGCAGAACCTCTCTCCCATAACATCCTTCCGGAAAACTTCTAGATCATAAGTAAGATGTCCCGCGTCTGATAACACGCATCTGGAGATCATCCGCCACATCCTGCACCCATCTTCTCTTTGGCCTTCCTCTTCCTCTCTTTCCAGGCATATATCCCTCCCTTATTGTTCTCTCCAAACTTTCGTGACGTTTCAAGTGACCAAAATATTTCAATTTTCTTTGTTTTATCGTTTTTAATAGCCAACCTTCTTCAATATTCAGGTCTTGAAGTATTGATGCATTTGTTCTTTTCTTTACCCAAGATATTCTTAGAACTCGTCTATAACATTTATATTCAAAGGCATTTTTGCGCTGCTCAGCTTGTTTAATAAGTGTCCAGGTCTCACAGGCGTATGTTGCAGTGGGAAAGATGTATGCTCTTAAAAATCTAATTTTTGTAGTTCTGTCTGTCCCATTCCATAATTTATTCAGTTGTTTTAGTCTTTGAAGAGCAATTGATAGTCGTCGTTTAATTTCTTTCATTGTGTCACCGTTGTTGGTAATCAATGACCCAAGGCATTCAAAATTTTCCACCACCTCCAGTTTTGCCTCATTAACATATATTTCTTTCTCCATAATGGTTTTATCTGTATGCATTATCTTTGTTATTGCAATGTTAAGATAAAAATTAACTTGACATCTAAAATGAGCAGTCTGGACATTTTGAATGAGAGTAAGTCGCAAAGACAACTTATCACAAATATCATAAAGAGGCAGACATCATTTGGCCACGTTATAAGAAGAAACAAATTGTAGTACGTTGTAACAACCGGACAGATTTGTGGAAAGAGAGATAGACGAAGAGAGTGAGAGAAAATTCTTGACAGTATTGGTCGTGGTAGGAAGGGAGTCAAACGCATTAATTAATCTATGTCTTCGGAGAGCGCAATTTGTAGAGAAATGTGATCGCCCATGACAGTCGACAAAGTACCCGATGAAGATGATGATGATGACAGAAACACACATGTAGACAGCGATCTTTTGCAGACGAGTAACTGACTTTCTTTGATTGTCCTTTTTTACCTGTTCATTGTTGTCACATATTTTGTTAATATCATTATTTATTTTTAATACTTAAAACACCAATGCTTTGTCAAGTTGATTTCATTTGCCACTGTTGTAACATCAGATGTGTGAATTTTGTTTGATGCAATTGAATAGAGTTAGGAGAAGGGTGTCAGTGTGTAAGTAAAGATAATCTGCGGCTGGAAGACCTCACTACATTAGGAATCTTTAACCTCATGTTTATGCCAACCACAGTTTCATTGTAAAGTCGGTAAGTGTCCATATCCTTTTTCAGTAGAGTTGAGATATTGTGAATTCTTCAACCTAGACATTCAAGAGGTTAGTGTTCTGTGCTGCCTAGACATTTCTCTATCGGGTCCAACACATTGATTCCCTGTAGTGTTACGAACGGCGCTACAAGAACTATAGTTTACTATTTGTTTTTATTGGTGAAACAATATGGAATGCTCTTTCCATGCCACTAATGGTTTTCTAACAGGTTATATGTAGATTCGTGGAATTGCATGACATAATGAAAATCAGTACACGCTGTGCAATGTTACGGAGGCAGTCTGTAATCCCGTACATGCCATATCTGTCTGTCTTATTCTTGTCATTACTTTGGACACGTGAACATTGATGGTCAAATATGACATAATTGTGTAACATTGTATACCTACCAGCTGTTTTTTATTCTTGGATGTCACAACTGAGATGAGAACACAGCCAAATATCATAATAACGATGATAATGACTGTCAGCGACTGAACAGCAGTGCTTACTTCGTAAAGACACGGTGTTGCATTTACACATGTTTCGCAACCACGAGAACACGATAGACACTGGAACTGAAAAAGACATTTGTCACGATAGTGAGATATAAAATAAGTTAAAACATATTAAGACTGTGAGAAAACAATAATGGACATTTAATTGAACAATTATGTTTTATTTTAGGATACCCATGAAGTTAATCCATAACATGTCCACTTTGGGACGTATATTGTGTCACATTATTTCAGTGATAAAATAAGCGTCGTGAAATTAAAACTTATTCTTTGTTCAGTTTAAAAAAGTTAATTGCATATCCTGTCAACAAGACGTTGGAGTCGACACCAGCATTTTTTGCTGTTGTGATTTCTTGGCAAGTTTACGTTCAGTAGTTTGCCATTGCTTTCTGAACGATCGGCATCCATACCAGTTCGTAAAAAACCAACGCAAGGCGGTCTGCTGCCAAATCTGCTGTTTTGAGCGCGGGTATACGGGGTTACAGACTGCGTCCGTAACCCCTACTCCATGAGCCAGTGAAATGTTCAGTTATTGAAACAAAATGTAATAAGCTGGAGTGTCAAGAAGATGTATGTCTACAACATGCTATTGTATAACGTTATGTGTGACTATATTTGTGAGTAACATATTAAACATCAGTTATGAGACGCCATTGAGATGTCTCTTAGCTTGTGGGTAATGAATCGTCTGCGTGTGTCTACATCTTCTTCTTCTTCTTCTTCAGCTTTCCGAGCCATTGAGGTTCTTTGCTGCAAATACAATCCGCCTCCATTCGTCTCTCTGGTGGACCTTCTCTTGCCAGTCGTTGATTCCAAGTGCTTGTAGGTCTGTACATGTATTATCTCTCCACCGTCTTCTTGGTCTACCTCGGGGTCTACGGTCATTTATTTCCTGAGTGTAAGCGAGTTTTGTTTCCCTATTATCTTCCATTCTTTCTACATGCCCCAGCCATTGTAGCCTTCATGATACCAGTGATTAGCGGGGACTTAAACAGATCATAAATGTCTTTGTTACTTCTTCTTTTCCACTCTCCATTTTGTGTATCCCTAATGGGTCCAAAGATGCGTCTTAAAATTTTGTTCTCAAAGGTTTGTAACAAGGCTTCGTCTCCTTTCGTTGTACTCCAGGTTTCAGAGCCATACAGCACAACTGGTCTGATCAGTGTTTTGTATATTGTGATTTTGGTGTTACGAGATAGCGCCTTTGATTTTAGTAGATGTAGTGCATAGTATATCTTATTTCCAGAGTTGATTCTAGTGTGTCTACATGCCAATGTGAAAAAAAATTAAAACAAAACAGTTACCCGAGATGCAGATGAACTCGTGTTGGTGTGTTCAAAATATGCTTCTATGTCTGTGCCTTTAAACGCTTTCAGAGTAGCTGAGGCATTGGGGAAGAAGTAGCCATTCTTGCATTCACAAATGTAGGCTCCGGCAGTGAATCCCTCATTTAATGGAAAACACTGTTCAATAAAAAATTACTTGCTATTTCAAACTATCAAATTATCAAAATGGATTACAGTGACTTCATTAAGGCATAACAAACGAATGAGAAACCCAGGCTGCGATTCTGAGATAGGTAGCACATTTTGTTTATTTTCTGTATATTTGTTGTCATTTTCCCCCAGCCGTCCATTCTTCTCAGTTCATGTAATTACTTAGTAGCTTCATCGTGTTTATATATTGTGTTTTGATATTTGTTTGATAAAGGTTAGTTGCCGCAACGTCCTATGTTTACCATAATTGTGTTCTGTAAAGCAGCATTACTTCGTGTTATTTTACTCGTATATTAATCTGAGACAGGCATTTCGTCCGGAGCGAGATGTCACGTTCACTCGTTCCATCAGCAGTATTCAGATCTCTATTAATAGGAAATATACATTGTTAATTTTGCTTTAGAAACGGATACACTGCGCTATTTTACTTGTATCAAACAACATATATTCAAAGGTTAATCGTCTTGGATGGATAGATGAACTTTTTACCTGTTGGCTATAAGTAGGCACCACGTTTCAGGTTCGCTGATTTTTACCGGAGACTTTTTTTTTTGCTGTGACTTTCAGTTACTTGTTTTTGTGTCTTCTATATGGGGACGATACGCATACTCATGAGGTTAAATTCCTCGATTATTTTAAGATCGCGTTAAAACAGACACCAATTACTTGATATAGTTTTTTACCACACCGTTTTGCGTTCTAAATTTCTCAGGCTTCGGGAATCCTTGTTATACCTGAGAACCAGGGTGTCTATTCTAAGTGGTAAGTAAACCCGTAAATACAGTTTTATGAGACTATTACATTGTTCTACCATATATTATTCAATTTAACATTCATTTTTACGTGTATTTTGTAATTATCGACCATTTAATTTGGCAATCAATGTCACACTGAAATTATGTTATTACACTGAAATTATGAAGATTGCATGCTATAATTTGATATTTCAATGGTGGGAGATAGCAGTTTTCCTTGTCATACTTCAGCTATATGAACATTTAATATTGTCATCGAATATTCAGAGCGACGAAAATGATAATGAATGTATGTTTACATTCAACACCCATTATTGTATTTATGTTTAACTTTTCATCACGCTACAAGACAAGAACATTGATAATTGTGTAACTTTTTAACCTGCATCCCGGCGGTCGGTGGATCCGCACGAGTCAGGCGGAGAGTCTGACGGTAGTACACGCTTTACACAGGTCCGGACACTTGTGATTGACAGATGTACACGCCCAGTGGTCCGGGCGCGTATGCGACCCTTACCTGTGGCATTTGGCTGAACGCCTCTAAGTCAAATTCCAAGGGTTTAGGGTCTGGCCATTGCTCGTCTCCTGCTCGTGGAGGCGAGGTCTCGGAGGTTTGAGGCAATCAAGATAGCAACAGAGAAATTACTAAATACCAACCATGGTACACAACCTGTGGTGCTATTGACAAAGGCAAAATCAGTGCTCGAGGCGCTCCTGTATGGGAGATTGCCAGTGCTAAGGACGCTGCTTTCTGAACTTGGCAGTCAGCATAAGGTCACCATACAGTGGACACCACCCCACTGTGGAATACCCGGAAACGACAGAGCTGATCGATTCCTAAGGAAGGAGCAAAGGAAGAACAGCTTGGTGTGCCCGTTACATACCACCAAAGGAAAAGCTTGATCAAATCAGTCAGAAAGTCACCAAAAAAACCTGCTCAAGATGACTACCACATTGTGAAGAGACCAGAGGGGGTCATTATTCTGCGCCTCAGAATAGGACACGACAGATTACGAAACCACATGTATACACAATTCAAGATTGGTGAATCAGTTATGTGTACATGTGGATTGGCGTCGCAGACAGCAGAACACGTGCTCCAAGACTGCCCAAAATACAACATGCCTAGGCGGGCCTTCTCGCCTGGAGAGACAGCAGTGGAAGATAAACTCTATGGACCGCTGTGCGAACTAACAAAGACGGTTAAATTCATACAAGAGACAACATAGCAGTTATAAACATATTTCAATCGATCAAAAGAAGAACTGACTGTATCAATATGCATCCTGACAATCTATTCTCGCGAACAAACTACAATGTATGTGAACATCGACTGTGTAACCAACAATCAACTGTTATACTACATGCAAGTGTGTGTCAATTGTACGATCTGTGTACTAGTGCGCTTGTGTACCCGCCAAGTGTATCTTGAGCAATGAGTTCAGGTACGTGATTGTTTAAATCTCGGTGTGTATGAGAACAAACGTATCCCTGTCAACTGCGCTGATTTAACCAAGTTCAACTGTAAGCAGTTGAGAGAGGGAGACAATAGGTGATTCAAACAACAGTCTGAGTGCACAATGTAACGACAGACCAGGTGAGAGCAACTAACGTGAGATTTGTGTTCCTTGGCCGACCTCATTTTTGAGAAGCTAATAACATCTTGGGTAGTATTATGAGATTAAAGCAAGTCTGATGTGCACGTGCCAGGAGCGAGTGCAAGGAGCGAGTGCCTGTAATTGAGAATTTGTAATACAAGTGTTGGACATGGTGCCTTGTGTCGGAATTATCTGTTGCACGTCTAATCGAGATCTGTCAAGGGCCTCTGACCTCCGTTGTGATTGTTGCAATTGAGAGGATGAAATAATCTACCCCAGTGGAATGTCTTAGACCACTGTCAATGTATATAAGACGTATGCTAGTTTTGCTAAATAATTTTCGTCATGTCACCTTTGCTGTGGTCTTGAGCGATTTTTCTGCTGTGAACTAAATGTGATCAAGTGTTATTGTCAAGGCAAGGCAAGGCATCATCACCAGCCTCATATATGTGTAGGTAAACTTAAGAAAAACGAAGCTTCCCACTGTTTTGTATTACACCTATGTTCGAGTCTCCATCTGTCAGATTAAACTCTAGACTGTTTTCTTCTCTTTGAGTCACCGATTCTGCTGTGTTTGGATTCAAAATTGTTGTAACAGTAATGTATAAGTAGATGTACAGTTCTACATTTTATTCCAGTGGTTCTAATATCTCTGTTAAATTATTCCAGCCCTTTATTTACCTATCTGACATTTATTTGGAGTCAGAACATTTTACTCGCCTTGAGGTGTACTGAGTATATTGTGTAATATAGACAATTCTGCACTCGACAGGTCATGTCGAGTTACGTTGGTTACCTTGACTTCCCATGACATTTCCTGGTATCCATGTTAGATTAGTCCACCTTGGAGTCCAGGCTCAATCAATCAGGTGCCGTCTCAACAATGAAGGTTGGCTGCAACACTGTCTCTCGCCCTGACTGTATGTTATGTCAGGCTAATGTTCGTCCATCTCTTTATGTTATCTTCCCACTTGTATCTTTGTCTACCTCTTGCTCGCTTGCCCTCAACCTTGCCCTCCAGTACGATGTTTACAAGAATATCATGTCTTTTAACGTGGCCGAAATATTTCTCTTACCGCGTCTTTATTTCTTTCACCAGTTCTATCTTCCAGCCTCGATGTGGATTGGAAGCTGTGACCAAAGGGCCGGCAGGCAAGCATGAGACAGGTACCTAAGGTGAAGTACAAGCTAAGGACTCTTGTGCACTTCTTGAAGGGTAGTGTGTATAAGGTGATCGTACCTGATTTATTTTTTCAGACACATCGACACTGTCATGAACTGACATAGGGTTTAAAGTAGACGAAAACCACCCCAACTGTAATCAGGTATGACAACGAGCTATACAGGTATATAATGAATTAAGCGACCGTCGACCGAACAAAGGCGAATGCTCGAGAAAGGAAAACAACTCAGGGGTTTAAGAAATAGCGACGGCAGTTAGCGAATGTGTAGAGAGAGTATTCATTAGGCGCACGGATATCATACAGGATACAAACCTCCCGAATCTTCAGTTACGATATACAGACGAAGTCCCTGAATCGCCAGTTACGATATACAGACGAAGTCAACTTATAATATCAAGAACATCCAGACGAAGAATCAACAATACACCATAAATCTACGACGAGTAACTGCAATAAGATGGGAAGTGATTGACTCAGTACGAGAGCCCTATGATCAGATTTTTGTCCTAAACCTGCGACTGGCCTAGCAAGTCGGTAGGGGATCTTCATACTGCTCGTAGAAAAACTAAGAAGTATAAATGAACTGACCCAAATAGATTTAGACCCGGCAATGTTAATGGACTACGAGATAGATCAGCGATTAAAAAAATAGGCACAATGAACGTCTGCGGTTTTAATAGTAAAGAAGAAGAACTTATAGAAACAATGGAAGAGGGGAAAATTGGACTGATGGGAATAGCGGACACCAGAATAAAAGGGAACAGATGCAAGGAGATCCACCACAGTTACACGTTTGTCTACTCTGGAATGGAACAGCAAGAAAGGGCAAGACACGGTGTGCGAATAGTCATTGAACCACGGCTAGAAGAGTAATACTAGAAATAAAATATATATCAGAAAGAATCATAATAGTGAGAATAAAAGAACAAACAATTACAACATATGTACAAATATACGCACCATGTAATACAAATAATAATGAGCAAGAATGCGAGGAATTCTACGTAGACATCCATGACGTGCTAAAAAAATAGATAAGCAGGACATCATAGTTATGGGAGACTTCAATGCAAGACTAGGACATAACAGAGCGGGCATAAAAAAACATCTTGGAGCATTTGGAGACAACATAGTGTAAAAAATGATTCGGAAGTAGACTGATAGAGCTAGCTAGCCAACACGACCTCTATATAACAAACACATTCTATAAACACAAAGACTCACAAATATACACCTGATATAAATGGAACGATCTACATACGGAAAGCCAAATTGATTTTATATTAACAAGAAATAACATAAAGAGAAATATATTAGATGCAAGATCCAACTTAGGTATAAACGCAGACCACAAAGCAGTCGTTGCCACAATAAGAACCATCAGCAGAAGAAAGCAAAGACCAGGAAAATACATGCCATGCGAATCAGTATACTTAAAAACCTCAAAGACGAGGCAGTGAGGGAAAATTAAAAGAAAGAAATAACTAAAATCTTTGTAACATTACATATAGAAAGAAAGACAGTGGAAGAAGAATGGGAGATATTCAAATCAAGAATTTTAAATACTGCAAAAATAACACGTGAAACCACGAAAATACGCAAAACGCGGATAAAGAAAATAACAAGTTGGTGGAACTCAGAAGTAAAGAAAGCTGTAAAAGACAAAAAGGAAAAATATAGAAAGTGGTCGAAGAGCTAACAGGAATGCGATTACACAGAATATAGAATAGCGAGAAGACATGTGAATAGAATAGTAAAGAGAGAAAAACAAAAAGACTGGGAGAAGTATGGAGATCCCCTAAATAAAAACTACAAAGAGGCAACTAGAAACTTCTACAAAAAGATAAGTGCAATGAGAACCAGAGGAGAACGATTTAACCCAACTGAAATAATTAACAGAGAAAATAGAGGACTAATAAGTGAACAAAAACAAATCCTAATAAGATGGAAACAGTACTTCGAACAACTTCTCAACATCCCATCAGATGTCACAGGAATTCAAGAAACCGACACAGATGCCACCGAAGAACTAGAACTAGACATACTGAAAGAAGAAATTATAGAAGCCGTCAGATTAGCCCCATTGAACAAATCACCAGGACAAGATGAAATACCAAATGACGGAAGAAGAACCATCTGCAAATCTAACGATTAGAGAACTCCTGTTTGCGGACGACCAAACACTAATAGCAAAATCAGAAGCTGAATTACAAGACCACGTGAATAGTATAAACCAGTGGTTCCCAAGCTTTTCAAGCAGAGGGCCATATCTACTATTTTCGGTAGTTAAGCGGGCCACAACGTTATGAAATTATAAAAGTCGCACAATATCATTCTTACCTTTCTTAACTTTCGTCAACAAAATTCTAAAACTTTAAAGGCAGTCAGTGTCAGTACAACACTGCGGTCTTTTTATTTATTTTTTTTTTTGGGGGGGGGGGGGAGTTACAATCAAAATTTAATTTAACTATAAATGTTTAATCTGTTTCGAAAATCGCTACTAATGTAATTAATTTACAATTGTAACTGTTCTTCATAAACAGTTACTTAAGTTCAGATACCAAATCTGTCGTGCCCAAAGTCATAAGCGCAGCTAGGTTACTGTCGGTGAGTCTGGAACGTTGCTTGTTTTTTTTTTTTTTTTTTTATAACGGTCAATGGGAAAAATGACTGCTCACATCTGTAAGTCGAACCAAAAAGACAAATGTATCTCTGGGTGAATGAACGCAAGTGTTTAAATTGTTCGACAGGCAATAGTCGCCAGAATGAAGTCATATGATCAGCTGAAGGTGAAGAAGGCAGCTCCAGAAAATGACATCTCAGCGCAGGATTGCATTTGAAATCAATAACTTCTTTCTGAAAGTTTTGCTGTAATTGACAGAGCTTGGCAATAGGAAATACGAACGGATTTATGAAGAAGGCAACATCATCCTCCTCTATTGCGAACTCTTGAACTCTCTACTGAAAGATATCCAGAAGACTTTCAACTTTTACTTTGTACTGTAACAAGTCAAATTTCTTTTAAATCACAAGTTGGAAACACATATAAAGTACCTTCAGTCAGCTGTCCGATAAACAGTCGTAGTCTCATTTTAAATGAAGAAATGTCATCGCAAAAATGTGTGAATAGTTTTTTTTTTTTGGTTTTGTTCCCTGGATCCCCGCATTTAAAGAGTTTAAATGAGACGTGATGTCCACCAAAAATGCCAGGTCATTAAGCCAGTCATCGTTCAGCAGATATTCCCATTCTGTAGGCAATGCATTTTTCCCCCCAGACAGAAACAGATAGACACTATTTTTCAGTGCCCAAAAACGTGACAGAACTTTCCCTTTAGATAGCCATGTGACATCACAGTGTAACAATGGCTAAAAGATTCCTCGTTCAGGTCTGATAGAAATTATCTGAACTAACGCCTGGTCAGCGCCTTACTTCTAATTTTGTTCACACATCTCAGAACAACATTTATGACATGTTTCAGATTTACAGTCGTCCCACAGAGCTTCTTGGAGAATGATACAATGATATTTTAATATAGTGCTGCCAAGAAACTGTTGCAATAATGGTAAACATTCAGACATTTTACCCGTCAAATCTCGAGCACCGTCGGTGCATCCACTGTCCAATTTGATCCATTCTACGTTGTTTTTCTCTACACACAACTTCAGAGTTTCAAACAGAACAGCCCCTTTCGTAGTTGCATGCATTGATTCAAGTCCTAGAAGTTCTTCAATGACTTCAAAATTATCATTTATTGCTCGAACAAAAACTGCGACCTGAGCTGTGTCAGAAATGTCAGTGGATTCATCCACTACCAATGAAAGAAAAATTTACAATTTTTGATATATGTTGCGCCATGACTATGAACATCGTTGGCTAATTCTTCAACTTGCCTGGCCATAGTATTATTAGACAAAGGAATCTGATCAAATTTTGTTTCAAACTTTGTATCGCCAAGCATTCTAGCAGCAATTTTAAGGGGAGGCTTGATTATTTCTTCTGCATCAGTGAACGGCTTCTTTTTGCGAGCCAACAGAAGAGCGACTTCGTACGACGCAACAACACTCTTGCTCTGTTCATTAGCCTTGGTGAGAAATGACTGCTGCCTGGTCAGAGAACTTTCCTTATGAAATCTTTTCTTAACTCCGAGTTGATCGGATATTGAGCATCTATATCTGATTGTGTGGTCATGAAGTGTCGTTCCAGAGTAAATTTTTTTTTTGGGTAACAGAAACACAAAATCCGCACATTAAGCAAACTGGTTTACCACTACGGCTAGGCATAAACATAAATTTCTCCGTCCAATCTTTGTTGAATTAACGACAAGCAACATCTTCACATTTTCGCTTCTTACCATTGTTTGATGTTAGATTTTCCACACTCATGCTTTAACGTTAAACTTTTATTTGAAAATGTCTAATTTCAATACAATACTGCCGACTCTGTTAAACATTTGTAACAGACGACAACATGACGCCTTGCGCACTCTGGTTGGTCGACAGGGCTGAGATATGGGAACGAATAACGTTTCGTTGTGAACTGAACAGGCGCATTCGATAATATATAAGCAAAACAACCACGAGCTGAGTAAGCTATCGCACGCTGAAGGGGCGCTCTGACTGAATTTAAAAAAAATAGTTATTAAAACATATTATAATAAACAATGAGGCCTCGCGTGCCACTTTCTTACAGCTAGCGGGCCACAAGTGGCCCTCGGGCCGTGGTTTGGGAACCTCTGGTCTAAACGAAATGTGCAGGGAACATAACATGAAAATTAACACAAGTAAAGCAGAGGTAATGACTATAACTAAAGAAGAATTAGCAACAACGATTCACCTAAACGAACATCCCTTGAAACAAGTAAAGAGTTTCAAGTACCTAGGAAGTATAATATCATCAAATGGCAAATCAGAAGACGAGATCTAAAATGGATGCAATAAGGCAAACCAACTCATTGGACAAATGGCACCAATACTAAAGATCAAACATGTATCAATAACTACTAAGAAAGTACTTTACAACACAATCTTCTTACCAACACTATGTTACCAATGCCAAACCTGGACAATGAGAGAACAAGAGAAAAGAAAAATCACAACAGCAGAAATGAGATTCCTGAGAATCAAATGTATCAAGAAGCGATAAGATCAGAAATGAAGAAATCAGGACTAAAGTGGGTGTTGTAGCTGCACTGAATTTTATTATAAGGCAGCAAGTCAAATGGTTTGGCCATGCAAGTAGGTTACCAACTAACAGTATATCACAACAAGCAATGATGTACAGACCAGAGGCAAGCAGAGGAAGAGGCCGACCACGTAAACGATGGACGCAGGGAATAACAGAGTCCATGGGAATTTCAATACATGAAGCCCATAAGCGGGCACTCTCCCGCTGTTTATACTTCACCCCGACACCGCAAGATACAAGAGGAACATGATGAGATGAGATGATGAGATAGAGGTAAACTGTAAGTTATCAGTTGACAAGTTATTCACAAGTTATCTCAACCGTGGCGTCACCTAGACAGCACTAGAGTAAACAGTATAATCGTACAAGATATTAAGATTAAATAATTAAGAGTCAGACGGTCATTAGTGGGGCGATGGACTTGTGTGAGCACATGAAGTATGATAATTGCGCGGTCGGCTGCTGGAGTATGACCTGTCAATATAACGAATAAACATTGTTACGAGCTGATTCCAAGTGTTTGTTAAGTATGTGTTGAGTGTCGGTCAGCCGGTGAACGAGTGTGCCAGGGTGAAGAGAGCTGCCATATCGAGATGAGCGTGATCTTCTATCAGCCCCTAGAACAACAGGGCAGACACTCGATGGCTGATATGCGCAGTATCACGCAAGCCGACTTTACTTCCGATGGCAATACCTGGACCAATTTTAAGCTGAGTGGACCTAATAACGAATATTAAATTTAATCTTTTAAATAATTTTATCTGGATGGTGATTCAAACACATGACCACCGGGCTAACAGCCATGTTTTTGGCCACTGCGACACGACTACCTCGTGAAAGGGCACGGGCGTGACATAAATCAATTCTGTTGGCAATTAAAGGGAGGTCGAGCAAAAGTCACATTGCCTTTCAAGGAGTGTCTGTGGTGCACATCAGAATAATACGCCCAACCTATTTATCTGCGTATTTTTTACATGAAATCTGGAATGAATGAATGAATGAATGAATGAATGAAGACATTGAAGAATATCGATGATCCAGGCGGCCACTGTAGTAGGCCGCGACTGACACTAATTGGTTGTGATATCCATTGACAGCATCGCACCTTTCTCCGAATGAGAGCTTTAACAATCCAATTTATAGTACACGTTAAATGCTCAAAGCCAGAATAAAATACAGCAGAAACATACAAGCCATTTGGTTGCTACTTAAACAGTCACAGTCATACAAGTGGATGCATATCAAATACACAGGCAGCATTACTAGTTAGTTATTTAGTCGACAAATCATCCTCATTGCACATCGAACCATTCAGTCCAAAATGCTCGGATCCCCTCCTCAGCAAATCCCGCAGCGTTTAGCGGCTAACGACACCAGTTCTGTGTTGGTTTATCAATCTTCTTTGGCTTCCTGCGTAGTGTTCTTGTTTAGCCACGCCTCTTTTAATTTACTGTTCTCGAAGTCTGACTATGGTTGTAGACTCACAGTAATCACTTGGTTCTCGCAAAAGTCTTACTTCTCGTAGAGCATTCAGAATGTCAGCCTGGTCTATGGCGCGTCCGCCCTCCACAGTAGTCTTACTAGCGAGCTTGTCAGCCCGCTCATTTCCTTGTACTTCGCATGCCCTGGCACGAAGATGAAACTAATCTTTGCCAGCCGAGATCGCTCCAGAGACGGCAACCATTCTCTTCGGATCCACCCCACCTCTATCCTCTTGAGCATGCTCAATGAGTCGCTAAGGAAACATGCCCTAGTGAATGTCTGAGTCTCGAGCCATGTTATTGCTTTACTTACTGCCATGACTTCCATAGTCAGGCTACTTGTGGTCTCAACAAAAGCACCAGAGTCCTCCTTTACAATTCTCCCTCCGGCCTAATCCGGAAGCCCATGAGCTTCTCACGCGTTGGACGACAGACCCATCTGTGTAAATGACAGCATCACCGTCTAACGAATTATCGAAAATCAACGCTTGTACTTCCGCCTCCACAGCAGCTGGATTTTCTTGTCTTCATTTTCTGTCTAGTTGGATGCAAACTGAAAAGGAAGTACAGAAATATGTTGGCACTTGTATCCACTCATCGCCAGGTTCTAATTCCTCAAGTGAACACACCTGTTGAAGAATGTCTTCGGCTTGACCCATCCACGACCTTCCTCTTTTAAACCTGCTGCCCTTCACCTTCATAATTTCACTATGCAGTGGATGTTGTGTGTTTGCGTTAACTCTGAGGTAGGCACGTGCTCTGCAAATTTGTATTCTGTCTTCAATGGTTGGAAAATCAAGAAGGTAGCGCATCGCCCTGCATGCTGTATCTCTTGTACATCTAAGAATAATGCGCGTAGCTTCGTTCTATATACTTTCCATCCTTTCTATCTACATACGGCTGAGAGTCAGGATCGCCATCCCATACTCCGAAACAGCCATGAGCAGCCCCTTGTATAGAAGACATAGATGGCGCTGCTCACAGTTTGCTGCTGCCATCACCCGCATCGCAGCCAAACCCGATTGGCCTTTGTTATCACCTGGTCTATGTGCTCATTATAAGCAAGGCTTCGATCAAAACGTATCCCCAGGTAATTCATTGCCTGCATTCTTTCCAGTCTCTGAACACAGATTTACAGTTGGTGTTGGAGTGTTGACAATATGATTATTTAACGAGAACCATGTCACTGTTGCCTTTGTTGGGTTGACCATTGCTCTAGCTTCAACACACCAAGCACTTATGCGATTGAGTTTGGTTTGTAGTTCCACAGCAACCTGATCTCTATCCTTACGCTAACGATACACTAAAACATCGTCGGCACATGACAATGTCCTCGCCGGTCCATTGATCTGCTCGCTGGTGATTCTTACAGTGTAGGCGTTGAACCGGAGATAATGGTGATCCCTATGGTAGGCCAGGATATATTGTTGTTAATTCCGAAGTCCATCTGCCACATCTAAAAACTACTCTCCGCTGGAAGAGGGCTGCAGCGATCCAACTAAGGAGGAAAGGACTTATCTTGAGTTCAAGAAGCTGAAGCATTAAAACATCCAATGGTACTCTGTTGTACGCATCATTAAGATCAGTCGCTGCAGCAAAGGTTTCAATGCCTGAGTGGAAACCTTCATAGACATCATGGGCAAAAACTGCTGCATTGGTCCAGGTTTCTTTTATTGGACGGTACCCTCCCAGGGTACGCGGAAAAACACCTTGCCTCTCTAGCTGGCTTGATATTTTTCTGGCAATTAACTTCTCCAGCAGCTTGCCTATTGTATTCTGCATGGTTATTACTCGATATCCCTGAATTTTTGTGTGGTCTTTGCCAGACTTCGGCAACGGAATCAGATAGCTGTGTAACCACTCCTCCTTGATGCTAGCGCTGCCTGTACTGTTGTTGTACATGTCTGATAGTTTCTCTAGCTCGTTGTCGGTACACCTATTGATGTCGTTGTATCTTATCCCATCTGGCCCTGGAGCGCTGTTTTTTTTTTTTTTAAATTGTCCTTGATTTGTTTCACTGTCACTATGTCTTCATCCGAAATGTTAAGGGCCTTGCACCTGTCTGGGGTGACCTCCTTGGCAAGATTTCGGCCTCTCATGTCTGTCTGGCTGCTCTGCCCTAGATAGCGTTCAAAGAGGGCTTTGCCCTTGTCCTCTTCAGTCCTCTGCCAGATGAGGTCAGCACCTTGGAAGTCAGAAATTTTCTTATTCTTGACTACCCGCTCATGCTTTTATGTAGTCGCCAGAACAATTTCAGTGACTTGTCTGTGTTTACACTTTGACATACCTCTCCCCATTTTTCACTTTTGACCACCTTAACCAGTTATTTTATTTTTATTTTAAATAGCATACTTGAGTATGCATCTCTCTTTCTAAGTGCATGCAGGGACTAGGATGGGCAACTCTGTTCTTCTTAGCGATTTGCCATTTCCTTACAGCACTACGCTTATCCACCCAGGCCTTCTTCACCTCAAAATTCCACCACAGTGGCTGCTCCCAGCTGTTTTTCCTGCCCTGAAGCTTTCTGCGCTTGTCACGCCTTATTTTACTCACCATATCGTACCATGTACTGTCATACTGGAAAGTCTTGACCGTTGACTTGTGCTGCCTGGTTCTGCCTTTCTCCACCAATATGCTGCAAGGGTGGTGGTCGCTGCCATGATACCCTAGGACACCCCATCTGCACACTGTAGTGAGTGAAGGATAAACCAGCGCCAGATCAATAGCACTGTCCTCATCACCTGGACGGTTTTCTGTCCTGGTGACGCAAACCAGGTCAATAGTTTCAAGTGCAGTCTCGAGCTCCTCCCCCTGTGTGTTGGAGGAAATATTTCCTCATGATTTGCCTTTAGCGTTGAAATCGCCATAGAAAATAACATTTCTCTCGTGACCTAATATGTCACTTAAACACTGCCACTTCTGGGAATCCACACTCGCTGGAAGGGCATAAACGTTAACCAACACGAATGGTAGACCGGATTGAACTCTTACGGCTTGTATTTGTATGTCGTCATTGTCCCAACTGGACATGCTGCCGCGAATGAGAATCGCCATTCCCAGATGTCGCTTGTTGTAGGAGCATTTGAAGCCGGCAATTTGGAGTAACCAGTCTCGTCTCCTGGAGCGCTACGATGTCATTCCTGTATACCAGGTTTTCTAGAATAGGGCCCCGTTCTTTTACGATGGCACAGTTCCAGTATATAATACGGATATTCCTGAGGCCCAGACGGTCACACTTGAGTCTAACGTCTTGCCCCACCTCGTATGCCTAGCCGTTTGCGGCCGTCCCGCCTTCCACGTCGCCTTGTTAAACGCACGGAGCACACACGTTGTTCCGCCATTTTGAAGAAAATAAAACAAAACACGAACACCACAGAAACACGCACGCTGCGAAAATTCACTCAAGGAATGCTTCGCTCAATGCACGAACTCCGTAGTATCGGCGCAGATCTTGAGAAGAAACTCCTGGTTTTACATCCTGGCACACACATTACACGCAAGAGATGAAAAAATAAAAAATCAATCTCCTACGCGAAAAAACCAAAGACAGCATTATTTTGTTCAACAATTATATTTATAAGTAGCGTGAATAATAAAATCATACTGTTTGAATAGTTATAAAGGTACTTACAGTAGTTGTTGTCTGACAACTGTGTGTGCCTCTAAATATATCGAACACCTTGGCGCTTTCATTGTCCTGCAGATCACACTGATTGATGTCTAGATTTGTCAGTTCGATGTCTATCGTAGCAACACCACTGCGAAGGAAACAGCATGGGGAGCATTCAAGCTTGTGTTTATATTTTTACATTTAAATTACAATAACATCGTGTTTTCCTGGTAGAATATTTCTTTATAATGTATGCTTTAATCTGTCTTGTCAGCTTGTCTTCATTGTTATATAATCTAGCATACGAAATCATGGCTTGGACAGTATAATTTTCCTGAAATGAGGCTTCTGTTAAGGATGTATTTTGTCATTTTGTCATCCTGTTTATCTTCAATGCGTTAATAATTGGTGCTTTTAGAGTTACATATTGATATTAACACTATGCTATTGTGGCAATAAGTGATGCAATTAAAATAATGACGTACATTTGAAGCTATACATTTGAACACCGTGAAATAGCAATAATAAGCCAGCATGTTAAAATTGTGAATAATTTATTCTTATTAACAATAGAATGCAGCGTTGAAACTGTAATTAATGTGGAACCGATTGTTTCACAATGTCTGTTAAATACTCAGAATGATTGATTGATTGATTGATTGATCTAGGAACCTACAGCACATCATTCGGGGCATTCCCATAGGCGCTCCGTCCCCATCCTCAGTAGCCAGCGAAGAGTTCCAACACCAATACTACCAGTAGCAATCTGACTATATGTCCGTCTTCCCTTTCCTCTGAGCGTCGAGCATAGGCCAGATCCCCTCTTCACTCCTCGTTGCCTCATTCTTGCCAGACCATGCTGATCCATTTGCTCCTCCGAGATGTGTAAGTGCTCCCACAAGGCCGCAACCACGCCTGCCTTGTCATGCATCAATACTCCACCACATTTTGCAGAGCCAGCCAATCTGTCCTCCTGTTCATTCCCCAGCACACCGGCATGCCCCGGAGAAAAGATAAAGGCGATGCTTGCCACCCATGACCTCCGAAGCGAAGCAAGCCACTCTAACCGAAGCATGCCTGTCCTCACTTTCATCAGCATGCTTTTTGAATCAGTTACAATCACGATGTGTGTGTGTGTGTGTGTATGTGTGTGTGTGTGTGTGTGTGTGTGTGTGTGTGTGTGTGTGTGTGTGTGTGTGTGTGTGTATCGTATTCTCGATCCAGCTAAAAGTTGCAGTGACCGCCTCCACCTCCATTCTTAAGCTAGATGTTGTGGTATCATATGCCAGGCTCTCCTGCACCAAACGTCGGCCATAAGATTTTACTATGAACCCCCAGGCACTTCTCCTACCTCTTGACACCGAACCATCTGTGTAGATAATCACATCACTCGAGCGAGCATTATCCTGAATTAGTTGCTGGATTTCTACTTCCGTGGCCCCTGCTGGCCATTCCCTGCACTCCCGGCTCAATGTGATTATAACTCTGCACAAGTCTGACAGCTCCGCTGGCACTCTGACCCACTTCTCTCCTCGCCTAATGTTCTCCAAATGCACATATGTCTGATCATATCCTTCGCCTCAGAGATACTATGGGAACCAAGACAATAATAACGATCACTTGTGTACACGTCGTGAAACTGGCCTTTGATTTAATTTATGAAATAAGCTTTATGATAAAGACTGGCATATGTTCTCGAGACAAGGTCATGGGCATTCGGTTTCTCCCAACAGAAGTCTAGGGGCGTGGCTACTTAGAGTGCCTGTTGCTTGTTAGCCAAACGACTGAGACGTTTAGGAATGTGTTTATTGCTCGACGTTCCTCACTTAATGTATCACTCAAAAAGCCATAATCGAGACAAGTCATCGATCGTCATCATGCGTCATGTAGCGATATGTGTACCAACGTATATCTGTTCTGTCTATCCTCAATGCTTCAACAATGGATGCTTTTAGAGAACGTATTAGCTCTTTCGCTTGCTTACAATCTGTCATTACCTAAAATTACATCAACACAAGGTCTGAGGCCGGCCGCAAATTGTCGTAGCTACTCATGCCGCAACCATCCATTCTGAACATACTGAAGCTTGGACTGAGAATCGAAGGAAACAAAGGCCTTTGCAGGTGAAGACCGTGTTATGAGCTCAAATGCAGCTTCAATCTCCATTCTCTGACTTGAGGTTGTCAATCACTACGCTCCGTTCTGCTCGGCAATAACTCTCCGTGAAACAGTTTACGTTTCGGCAAAGCAGCACATATCCATACATGCTTTATTAACACCGATATAAAAATGTATCCCATGTTTAAAACCAAATATGGCTTCCTGTCGCCTTGCTCTCTGCACTTTCTTCCCTTTGCAATGATCATTTGATTCTAGTTAGTTGTTCCTGTTTTCATTAGGTACCCACCCCTAGGTATATGTTCTACTGTGGTAACCATTCCAGTCGATGTCTCTCTGTGTGCCTTCCATGGGTTTCTCGCCTGGTGTATGTTTTCTCAGTGCCGTCTATATTTCTATGTAGAGGACTGTGTTTGACTGTGGCTACAGACACATGTCTTGACTTGTGCTAGTGTCTGTTTTAATTTTATTGACAAAATTATAAAACTGTGTCGCATTACTTCAATGTGGATATCACTTATTCATCCAAGGTCATTCTCATCCTTTCATTCTGAATGCGCTCCAGCTGTTAACACTGGGAATCCGTGAGGGTGCCGTAAACATGGTCGAATACACACAGAGTAGTTCATTGTATCAAATGACCAATAATCTCTGCCCCATCTGTGTTGCGGTCATTATTTTAATGCATCAGTCCAGGTTTGCATTTTTGCAGGTATTTGAATTGCATTCGAACGTATTTCAGCCTACCCTTCTGCTGAATAGTCTTCCCTATTGGTGTGATGCCAGCTAGGTTAGTGTCTGTTATGGAATTATTCAGGAAACACATTATTCATGACTTTTAAACATTAACTGTGAAACACTTGACCTCCCACCAGTGAGAAATCGCCTGCAATGATACCTGAATATTTCTGCATATTTACTGTCTGATGGAACCGTTCTATAAGCGAGAGTGCCATTTGCGAATACCATAAACCACCCAGGTTCTATGAGATTAATCTTAGCTACTTTTGTGTGTGTCGATATTAAATCGTGCATTTGACAGAGGTGAACCTTATTCCAGATCAGGAAACATGCACATTAATTCTGATTCTCTGGCTCACAATCTGAGTACAAATAAACCTCTCCACTATGGCGGTCCCTATCTAGTTTACTAGACATGAGTATTCTTCACATTTTACCAAATAAGATATTGATGCTGCAAAAGTGGCATTGTTGCTATCATGTCTGGGGGACTGTGCCACGACCGCAGTTACTTACTTGTCTTGGAATACATCAGAAACATCACATATACACATCACAGAACATCCTCAGGCCATTCATGTTGACTTCTAACTTGCAGAATGTCTGCATGTTCCAGAGGTAACATTACTATCCCCGCTGCTGTCTTTCAGTGGCTGTCAATATATATTTTTTGCAATAATAATTGAATATCTGCTTAGCTGCATTGAATCTTTCCGTTTATCTCTTACAGGAGCTGCTATTTAATGCAGAAAAACAATAAAGCCATTAGTTTATCAGCAATATATACCTGCCTCGCAATCTGTTCAGTTGCAAAGTTCATCCACATTCACATATTTTTACATATATGTAAATTATACGCACAAACGTCCATTTTAGTTTGTCTTCAGCTTTAGGTTTTTTTTTTTTTTTTTTTAAATGTGTAATAAATATTTACAGTTACGTTCTTATATGGAGTGACGTCGATCAGCGTGCTACAGCTAAACATGGAGTGGGATTTTTGTTACATCCAGAAAAAGCCAAAGCCATTATTAACACTAAATTTATATCGGAAAGGATAATACTAGTACAAATCAAAGAAGGAAATAGAACAACAACTTTTATACAAACATACGCCTCATGTAACGACACTTACAACGACGAAGACAAAGACGAGTATTTTGATAAACTTGCAGACACGTTAAATAATGTCAGGGAGACAGATGAACTTAATTGTAATGGGTGATTTTAACGGACGAATAGGCACACGAAGGACACCATGGGATGAATGCATGGGGCCATTCAGCGATACAGAGACTGAATGTAACAGCAATAGTCAACATCTACTCAACATATGCTCCGGACACGGACTAATAATAGCCAATAGATTTTTCAACATCGTTGTAGCCACACCAAAACCTGGTATAAATGGAATGACATAGATCAAGCTTCTCACATTGACTTTATTCTAGTTAGGAAATCAGACAGAAGGCTACTATTAGATTCAAGAGCATTCCCAAATACAGATGTTGATACTGATCACAAACCGGTCATAATAAAAAAGATTGTAACATACAGAAAAATAAGAAACAAAAAGGTAACAACACATGTCATCAATTATAGGAAGCTTAAGGAATATACGGTTAAAGACGAATTCAGTCAAGAAATAACAAAAAACTACATAAGAACATCCCTGATGACTACTCAAGCGTAGATAAGGAATGGACAATTGTCAAGACTGCAATGCTCGACACACTGGAAAATAAATGTGGAACAAGGAAAGTAGGGCATGTCAACAACTTAAGAACAGGTTGGTGGAACAACAAAGTTAAAGATAGAATTTTCAAAAAGAAGGTAGCGTTAAAAAAATGGATCACAACTAAATCTGAACAAGACTATGTTGCTTATAGAATAGCACGACGAGAGGCCAAACGAACAATTAGCGCATATAAAGATGAATCCTGGAGAATATACGCTGAACAGATGACGACTCTTAGCAAAGACTACCCAAGAGAATTTTATAAACGTGTCAATACAATGAGAAACAGAGATGCTTGCTACAACCCAACCACCATTATAAACAGCAAAAGAGGCATACCAATATTTAATCCACAACAAAGACTAGCAAGATGGGCAGAATACTTTCAAGAACTACTTAACCCCACACATAATAACATAGAAAACCTAACTTTTGTGCCTAAAAGTAAGTCATGGACAACAAGAACCAAATTTCATACCTGCAGAAATCAAAGCAGTTATACAGAAAAGTCCTAACAACAAATCACCGGGTCCAGACGGAATAACTACAGAAGCTATTCAGGCCAGTTGGAAAACAGGAGTTAAATGGCTAATAAGACTTTTTAAATATAGTATGGGAAGAAAGAAAAGTCCCAGATGATTGGCAACAGGCAATAATAGTACCAATATGGAAAAAGAAAGGCAATATGAGAGAGTGCGAAACATACAAAGGTATATAACTCCTGAGTCATATAGGGAAAATGTACGCAAAACTATTGGAACAAAGAGCTAGACTCAGTGGTTCTCAACCTTTTTTGGCCCATTCCCCCCTTCACCATATTTTCAGAACGCCATTCCCCCCCCCCCTTCCTATCAAAAATTTGGTCCGTTCCCCCCTTCACCGTATTTTCAGAACGTCATTCCTCCCCCCCCCCCCTTTCATATTTCCTATCTAAAAATCCCCTCACCCCTACACAGTATACGTAAAAGTGGAAGGCAAATGTAATAGCATATACTAAAACAAGTCTAGACATCCACATAAAACATGATTTGTGGGTCTACTTACTTTATAAAATGAATTTTAGAAGGACGACACATACATAACTGTAAAGTATGAAGGGAAAAACTATGTCAAGTAATCGGTTCTTGTATTAACACGATCTTGAAATGGTCTTCATCCCCCCCCCCCCCCTGGAAACCCTGAAATTCCCCCCTGGGGGGGGGGATTCCCCACCGGTTGAGAACCACTGAGCTAGACCCATAGTTGAACAACAGTTAAATAAAGTACAATTTGGTTTTCGGAAAGGTAAAAGTTGCACTGATGCACTATTTACACTTAGACAAATATGTGAAAAAACTACTGAATATTAGTGACCAGCAGAATATTGTATTTGTAGATCAGGAAAAGGCTTTCGATAGATTCGACAGATACAAATTATGGACCATCATTAAAGACTATGGGAAACAAGGGCTATTGCTAGAAAACATCATTGCCATGTACCACTCATGCCGAAGTGCAGAAAGAACACAAGAAGGTATTTGAATAACGAAGACACAAACAATAGATTGCAAGATTTGTTGCCTGGCATATTTCGCTGCATCTCGTCAGGTACATACTGCAGAAATCACACAACTTACGTGAATTAACTAGATAAATCCTTCAAGCTGAAATATACACATATTCGCACAGTAATTATCACGGCAATTTTAAGTTGACTAACATGACTTTATGTTTGCACAAATCTGGCTTGCGTTGATTGATCATTATTGCTTCTGTAAATTTTAACAAGCGAGTATTTTGTGTGTTAAACAACACGCGAAAGGCAATGTATCTGTCAATCACATGGCCACTTTCGAGAATATGCCTAGCAATTTATGACGCGGGAAGCTTCCGGTGTGTCGGCCCAACTAGGCTCGCATCGCCCGTGTGTCATATCTTGTCGACCCATTGAGGTATGTGTAATGACACTCTTTTGTTCAGACGCCGCTCTGTTCTACCGATGTAGGAAGCCTGGCACCTATATGTGAATTGGTAAATACAATTGTTTTTAGTGTACAGAGGGACAGGCTCTTTTACTGCTGTTGTGGGAATCGGTGTGATTCGATATCTAATGACTGGATTTTCAGCACAGAATGTTCGGCCTACTGCTGTAGTGAGTCGGTTTTGTTGGCAGTGGCGCTTTATAAATCCTGTGGAGTACCCATTCAGGTTTAAGACATTCTTCAGAGTTGCAAATTTCTCTGTCAGTGCGTTCTGGGTGCATATCTTTCTAGCACGGTCAAACAGGGTCCGTACTAAGCCCCGTGTGTGCTGGACGGGTGTGAAGCTATGAAAATTTAGGTATTGGCCAGTCCATGTTTATTTGCGGTACACAGATCTTTGAATTGTGCCGTCTGCTCTGCGTCTCATTAGAATATCTAGGAACGGCAACGCTTCGTTGTGTTCGTGTTCCATAGATAGATGTTTTTATGCGTCATGTTCATTATGGCCTGGAACGATGTTGCTTGTAGCTACTTCTTCTGCGTCGGTCGGGTGGCTGAAGGCCAAACTTGTAGATTTAGAACATCAGTATCGCACAACACTCTCTAAACAGACATGTCCGCTGACCAACGAACACCTTGCTGTTTTAAAGGCGTTAAAGGCTAACAAAACCCTAGTAATACTGAAACCTAACAAAGGGAGTGATACAGCACTGATGGACACGTCAGACAACAAGAGAAAAATGTAAGAAATATTATCAAATGAATCTAAATTAAGGGTAGATCAAAAAGTAAACAAGTCGGAGGACCTGGATGCAATAATGAGGAAAGAGATCCAGTCACTTGTGAATACGGGACTCATCAGTGAGGCCACTGCAAAACGCTCACACCACATGGCTCCCAAACTCTTCAGATGTACGGTCTACCCAAACTTCACAAACCCGGCATCCCGCGAAGACCGATCCTGTCCATAGTTATCTCTGCACACCGAATGGCGAGACGGCTAGCCGAAATTGTAAAGCCAGTACGACAGTCCTTCGATCCAAAAATACTCAGAGATACATTCGAACTGATGGAATTATTGGATACTATGGACATAAATAATAAACACATGGCATCCATGGGTATAGCCTCCCTATTCACCAACGTTCCATCAGAGGAGACTGTGAAAATAATAAGGGAACGCATTAAAGACAAACAACTAAAACTAGGCATACCAACATCTATTCTGGAGAGGCTACTATTACTATGTACGGCCAAATTACAATTCAATTTTCTAATAAAGTCATAGTGGCCATGGGGAGTCCTCTTGGTCATATTCTAGCAGACATCTTCATGGCACATTTAGAAGAAAAGAGATCATCAGACATTAACAACTTGGCCTTCTACCGTCGTTATGTGGACGATAAACTAATTATCACCACAGACGAGCTACAAGCAACATCGTTCCAGGCCATAATGAACATGACTGCCAACGAGCCCTTTCCGACGTAACTAGGGGTATTGTGATGCGGCTACGTTGGCATTCGTTATGGAATGCACGCTGACACACAGTGAACACAACTCATTGCCTCAGAGTTATAGAATGGCATCATGTATTGTTTCTATGCTCATTTCGATGTTCCATCTACACACACAAAATATACATTATACACTCATTGTAGCACGGCCTGCTATCCAGGCTACCTAATCATCTACAACGTCTACACACAACTCCTCTAAACCCTACTTACATAAGTCCCGTTAAACATGGCCGCAGGCGCTTACATTCACAGGCCGGCAACCTCTACCCACGACACCACTGGACTTCGTGCTGTAGAGTGAATATGTCCGCCCGCATGGTCGCGGCAACGCTGTTCTCAGCCATCGGTACACGCTTAAGAGATCTAGAGTACACTCGGTTACTTGCCTTTGATGTCTCTCCACGTTTCATTACAACAGCGGAGATTACGTTCTCGGCTCCCTGCCTCGTCATACGATGTGTACCTAATCGTCTCCAGCCCTCCGACTCCCGAATTTGTTTCCCCCTTTCACGACCTTTCCTATCACGTGGCCTAATCCTCGCAATTCTATTGGCCCTTACGAATAACCACTCCCCGGTGTATTCCTTTAATCTGATCACCCATGACAATTTATCCTATCGTTGTTCTACAGTAATTTACTCAACCAGACTTTACTTAACCAGATTCATGGCATATGCCCCCCGCAATTTCAAAAATGTTCTACATTTTTTTGGGTTCTTTCTTATCTCTACACTTGACATGAGTCAGCTTGGTCGCACATGCCTGTCCCCTGGTCGCACATATCTGTCTACTGCCTCATGCCTTAGAGCTTGCTTCTCAGTTCCCTTTAACTTCCCTCTGTGTTACGTTGATATCCTGCTATACCTTCACACAAATTATAATGTCGGACACGAATATCCGTCTATTCCCAAATAGACCTCGTGTGGCCTCAACCCCCTTTGTGTTCCGCAGGTTGAGGACCAACCTAATATGAGTCCCAATGCCCCACACCGGACATTCCCATATGGTTCCTCATTTATACCTCGGTATAAGCAACTGACACCCTTCTCCAGCCCTTAAGCACTGGGTGCAGGAACGTGTGTATAGCAGACATCAATTTCACACCTATTTTGTTTAAGCTCTTATCTTGCCCCTGAGTAGTCTATGCTACGACTGTGGGTCTCTTTGGTGGGGGTACACATGACTTCTGCATTTGTCTTGTCAAAGTGTGTGTGGGGTCGGCTGCCATTAGTTACTTTTTGCTATGATGTTCGCTTATGCCCTATGGCTAGATATTCCCTTCATTTGCCTTCTCTACTACAGGAGACAAATGAACATCGTAAACTGATTAGAGAAATTAGACGTAGACAGTCAACATTTTTTGGACATGTTATGAGAAGAAATGGATTGGAGAACTTAGTGACAACTGGCAAAATCGAAGGGAACAGACCAAGAGGAAGACCGAGAGGAAAATACCTGGATGGCTTGGCCACATGGCATGGACGAGACAGGAACACTGAGCTGATTCACGACACTGGTGATCGAGTGAAATGGCGAGTCATGACCGCCCACGCTTTCCGGCATGGCACATGATTGATTGATTGATTGATTTGTTCCTGGTATTCTTGCTACTAACTTTTCCCTTGTAGTGTTCCTAATACCATGACCCTTACATACATCTATTCTCATGCCAAGGTACTTTAGTTAAAATATTATATGTACAAAGTACTACCACTTGGTACTATTATCAATGGTACTACTACTAATCCTACTCCACTATCCGTGTATTCTCCTTTCACCTTCCCCTGTACTCTGTTCTGTCTCTCACACATTCTCACTAGTCCATTTCATTCTCCTCCCTTTCTTTCATCTTCACTTGTGCTATGTTCTCTCTCTTTCATTCTCTCTCTTCATCCTTTCATCGTTTGTCTTTCTCTCTTTTCTTTTTTTTTTTTTAAAAATAGTATTTAATTTTTTATTATGTACTTTGCCTCACAACACACATGCTAGAAACTCAAATGTTCCATCTTTGCCCGTAAGCTTATTGTATACAGGTGTGCAAGTATCCAGGTTGTGTTCAACATTATTCTGCTGACTCTCATTCGCACAAGTTCCTTTCAGTCTTTCCGTACTCTTTCTCTCGCTTCACTGTCACTCATCATATTCCTATGTTATGTACATGTTACCACAATCGCATAAGTTCCTCCTAGCAATTGTACCTGTCTGTCCTTCCAATACACACTATTGTCATATAACCTGAATAGTATCTAAAATTGGACTCACATGTAATATTGCAAGCACTATCATAACTTTCACTCGTCCATCATTATCATCTTTGTGCCATCAATATGTATCACTGGTGGTGTTGTCTCAGTTAACTTCTTCTTCTTTTTCTTTTATGTTATGGGTGTCATCTGTGATGTATCGTGGTTTTAGACCCACTGTCAACCTTCCTGCTTTAGTAGATGTCGATTCTTCTTTTTTCCCTTTGCGATCATTTATCAGTTTCTACCAACATCTCATTTTATACGTTCTGTGTTACAATCACGTAATAGCACAATCAAAAATGTTACAATTATTGTTACAATTACATGCATCCATCCATCCATCATGTGCCATGCCAGTAAGCGTGGGCGGTCATGTTCTGCCATCTCACTCGATCAACAGAGTCGTGGATCAGTTCCGTGTTTCTGTCTCGACCATGCCACAAGGCCAAGCCATCCAGATACTTGTTTCTAGGTCTTCCCCTTGGTCTGTTCCCCTCGATCTTACCAGTTGTCACCAAGTTCTCCAAATCATTTCTTCTCATAACATGCCCAAAAAATTGTGACTGTCTACGTCTAATGTCTCTGATCAGTTTACGATCTTCATTTGTTTCTTGAAGGACTTGTTCATTGGTCTTTCTGGCTGTCCATGGTATTCTTTGCATTTTCCTCAGAAACCACATTTCTACAGCCATCAGATGTTTTTCAGCCTGGCTGCTCATTGTCCAAGCTTCACATCCATATAAAAGTACAGGTTCTATGTAGCATCTCAACACTCTTTTTCTCGTTTCAATTGACATCTTTTTATTGGTCAGTATGTTTTTCATCTTGCTAAAGGCTACTTTTGCCATGGCGATCCTTGTTCTAATCTCTTCAAGGCATCTCCCATCAGATGTTATTACTGTTCCGAGATAATTGTACATATTCACTTGTTGAAGAATATTCCCATTTACTTGTATATTACACTGTGGTATTTCGTTCTTCCTAGTGACGACCATAATCTGTGTCTTTTTACAATTTAATTCTAACCCTTGTTGTTCACTGTGTGTAACAACCGCATCTACTAAATTTTGCAGGTCCTGTTCATTGTCTGCAATCAAGACTGTATCATCTGCATATCTAATGTTATTGATGCATCGTCCCCCAATGTTGATTCCTTCCATATTTTCAATATTTCTGAAAATATTTTCACTGTACAGGGAAAACAGATCTGGAGACATTACACATCCCTGTCTCACACCTCTCTTAATAGGCTGATATTGGCTTACTTCATTATCAACTCTTATGGCAGCTTGTTGTTTCCAATATATGTTTTTTACAAGTCTAAGGTCTTTCCCATCAATTTGTAGATCTTCAAGCATCCTTATCATGTTGACATGTCTCACTTTATCAAAAGCCTTTGTGTAGTCAATAAAGCAAAGGTGTAGATCTTTGTTTACTTCTATAGAACGTTCGATTACGGTTCTCAGTATATACACAGCATTTACTGTACCCTTGCCTACTACAAACCCACATTGTTCTTCTCCTATTTCAGGTTGTATTTTCCTCCTAACTCTTTGCATGATAATTCTTAGCAAAATCTTCGTGATGTGACTCATTATACTAATTGTTCGATGTTGATCACATTCCAAGGCTCCTGATTTCTTTGGGATTGCAATAAATACAGAATTACATAACTCATGAGGTATATTTCCAGTATCATATATTGTATTAAGCAGACTGGTAACTTTATCTATTCCATATTCTTCTAAAGCATTAATCATTTCTGTTGTGACGCTGTCTGGACCGGGGGTCTTGCCAGATTTCATATGATTAAGAGCATTCTGAACCTCCGTCTTCAAAATTGCTGGCCCTTCATTGTTATTTTGAACAATATATTGTTCGTCTCTGTTATCGTCATAAAGGTTTTTCACGTAATCTGACCATACATGTAAAATCTGATCTTTTTCTATTACGACTCTTCCATGCATACTGTTTATGAATATACATATCATGATGATTATTATCGTAAGAATGTACTGATGTTTATGTATGTACTTATAAGCCATTAAAATGATATTATTTATCTCTATATGTATTATGAGTTTTGTTTATTGTATGATTGTGATTGTTATTAACTATTACTCCCTTAGTTGGTTCTGGCTGGTATCTGTCTTATCTGACTGTATCTTCTACCATTCAGATTCTCAATCTTCACTTGAGTCTGCCTGTCTCAGCCCCTTCAGTCAGCTAGTGAGGTGACATCTTTGAGGTACCTTCGACACTATCTCTTCGGTTCAGTCATTCATACCCCTTAACTATCTGAAATTAATAACAGCATTGGGTGTATATATATATTCATACATACATATGCATATTTACATATTTACACATTTGCAATTGCATATTATATTACTGCAATCATATCAAATTTCCTACATTGACATGTTGTTATCATGTTCAGTACTCCAGCATGCTAACCACTTGACCAGTCACCTTGTATGAACGCATGGTTTCTTAGATGATACTATGATATGGATTTCCAGATGATAATATTACCGTATGCCATATTGTACTATCAGGATTCTGTCCCTAATCTGACCAGATCATTTTGTCATACAGTCTGTGTGACGTTTCTTAGGCCATGTCATGGCTAGCATTCACACTATAACCACACTATTACACATCTTTACTGTTTTTACCTCTGATGACTTTACCATATCATCATGTCACTTATATCAACATTATACTTATCAATGCATTCATTCTACTACAACAATATCTGCCAATCACACACATATCTAACCTTTATACAATCTATACAGTATCTACAATATACATATCACAAGATAAGACTGTTTCACGTTGAGACATGTGCTGTTATCCTGTGAGTGGTAATAATGATGTTTTATTATTTTTAAATTTGCAATTTCTGTTTGATGTTATTAATTTTGACACTGCCTGCTGAACCCAGTAAGTATATGCTGTTACCAGTTTCTGATGTGATTTGCCTGGTGGTATATTGTAAGCGGTGAGTCTTGAGTTTTTTGTATATCTTGTGGTATACTGTTGTTTTCTAAATATATGTGTTGTTCTTGTATTCACTGTTTTCAACATCCGATGACGTATTTTCTTTCCCCATAACCATAGTAGTCATCAAAGGTAAGAATGTTATAACCATAAGTCTGATGCACTCTGCACATGTCTGAACACGCTGTCACTCTAATAAGCCACATGCTATTGGTGTGACTGTTGGCTGTTCATGTGTCAGTGGTTTATCTATCGGCGCTCGGAGGAAAGGCGAGACGGACATATAATCAGATTGCTACTGGAACTATTAGTGTTGGAACTCTTCGCTGGCTGCTGAGGATGGGGACGGAGCGCTTATGGGAATGTCCCGAATGCTGTGATGTCGGTTCCTAAATCAATCAATCAATCAATCTCTTTGTCAGTAACCTATTTTATGTGGTGAGTTTCTGATTTCTCGTCACCTTGTTGACAGTGTTTATCAAGAGTGATTTCTCCCTCTTGCTTGTTGCATTTCTCTGTCTGTATGTCTGGGACTAATACGTCTGTCCTTTTGCACAGTTTACATGATCGGACATGGCATCTAATGTCCTTCTCAACGCCTGGCCAGTAGCACATGGATAATACTCTCTCTCTCTAGTCTTGGCCATCCCCATATGGACTGCCCCCGGGACGTTGTGTGCCAGTTCCAGCATGTTGCTGCGCTTTCGTATTGGCAGCACCATTTGTGATACACGTGTTGTATCTTTCGTGTATTCTCTCGTGAGGATGTTATTCTTTATTACGAAGGCCCACTTGCCCAGCTTAGATTGTTTAGGTGGTTGGTTTACTAGCTGGAACCACTTTCGTAGCGTCTCGTCGTCTCTTTGTTCTTTTGCCCAGTCGTCGGTCCGTCTGTCTGATACCCATTTAGTGTCAGTCTGGTTACCCTGCGGTGTGACCACTTTATCTTCTTCTTTGTCTTTCTTAATATGCTGTCTGGAGTTTGTATTTTCCTATGTCATCTTACCACCCCATCTTTGGGCTTCATCTTCTGTACACTCTGTCACTCCAGGTATGTTACCTATCATTAGTCCTGCACGTGGACTAGGCAACACTGCTACTCGTATTCTCCCTTCATAGTACGGGCAGGATATATGAACCCATGCTATAGGGTATTTCTCAATTGTACCAACGAAGGTACTGCACGTCACGCTCTCTCCCGTGTAGTCGCTACTCCTTACCAGGCTATGATCTACACCAGCTATTGACGACCCTGTATTCCTAACACAGGTGGTCAACTTTCCGTTCACGAGTGCTTTGTGGGATTTTAAAGTCCCGCTATGAATACTGCTCGCATTTGACTTCCGTGCAGGCACTGTCTGACTACACGCAGGGTTACCGATCCATTGTCTTTTATGTCTGTCTGTCGCTATGTATCCTAAGTTTGTCTTTTGATCATGTTCTTCTTCCCTACTAGATACAGCATATGCCCTCTTTGTATCTTTAGTTAGTTGTTTCGTGTTAGTTTACACGACCTGGCCCTGTGGCCCCAACTGTTACAGACCCAGCATTTTAGGTTCTTTCCGTTGTCTTTCACTGTTAATTGTAATGTCAGTTTCTCTTTCTCGAAATTCAACTTCTCTATTTCGAAAGCTAGTGTTGCTTTTTGTATTGCTAATTTCTTTTCTTCAAGTTCTTTGGCTTCTTTAGCTGCCGCTTCTTGTGCTGCTAATTTCTGCAGCTCAAGGTCTTTGGCTTCTTTTGCTGCCACTTCTTGTGCTGCCAATTTCTGCAGCTCAAGTTCTTTAGCTTCTTTAGCTGCCGCTTCTTGTGCTGCTAATTTCTTTTCTTCGAGTTCTGCTTGTGCTGCTAATTTCTGCCTTTCAAACTCTCTGGCTGCTGCTCTAGCTTCTCGCTCTTGATTCTAATGTTCACTCACTTTATTCTCCGCCCATGCCATAAGCTCTTTCCCAGTGAAACCACACTTCTCACCTAGAGCTATGAAGTCTGCCAAGGCAGACATGATTATCTGCTATCTACTAGTTGGAATATCAATATCACTATCTGTACACGCAGTCAGTGTTACCGCTGATCTTGTTTTGGTAACCTGTAACCTGTAACAAAAAAGGTTAACTAACTAACATCATCCCTGTGAAAGAACAATCTAATTCATCAGGCTGATTGCACAATATCATACAAAGGTGTCTGATAGCTCTATGTAATTGAGCAATACACATAGAAAATTAATTAGAATTAACTTGCCCTGTATATATCCAGCGATTATGTTTCCAGTGGCTTGATCCCGATGCTCGATTCACTTCCGCTTGCTTCCGGGCTTGATACGAATCAGCGTGGCCGTCCCCGTTTCACTTACAAGTCGACAAGGATAAACTTGGTTGTCAGGTGCAGCCCCTCACCAGCGGTGTATATATCTCCTAGGGTACTACTCGCTGCCCTAGAACACATTTCTGGAACAGATACTAGTTTTAACATGATTAGTCTATGAAAGCACTATAATGCATGCATCCCCCAGAAGACGGCTTTACACTGTTATTCTTGTGGCAGGATGCCATACTGTTTCTGTATTTATATTGTTTGGGATTTCCTGATATTTAAGGTGTTGTCGCTTATGCACAACGCCAAGTTAATCGGAACTAGTAGCGTTGAGTATCGACGTGGGTTCCGTTGTTTGTATTGCTGCTACTCATCTTCTTAGCTTTTGCAGAATCGGCGACTGACTGCCCTATTGATGTATCATGTTAACTTTTATGATGATACCCCACTTTGAAACCATCACATCAATCAAGTCGCCACATATCATTACTTTTGCTTTTCAATGTTCTTTGATACAAACGATCACTTTCCCGAGCTGTTGAATATCGCTCACTGCGAGTTGCTTTCTTGTAAATAGCATTGCTAAGTTCAACCGTCCAATGCTCTACACCTAGCCATGGTTTTCTGTTATCTGTAATTAATGTGCTTGTACTATTATCTTGTTGGTGTACATAGCCTTAACTGTTTATGGCTTATTGAAGAATCTGTAGCTGATAATGCACTTCTTGTTGACTCCCATGCTAACCATTCATTTTTGCAACTTCACATAATTCGTGTTGGCGCACATCATTTGGTGTAATACTTTGAATCATTTGTAATAATCTGAAGTTAGCAATCCTTTACTGAGCTATTGACGTTGACTATTGCTCACTGTGGGTTCTATTGCCATTTGCCTGAATTTTGCTGAGTTCTTTTGAAGGACGTAGACCCCAAGTTGCCAACGAGCCCTTTCCGACGTAACTAGGGGTATTGTGATGCGGCTACGTTGGCATTCGTTATGGAATGCACGCTGACACACAGTGAACACAACTCATTGCCTCAGAGTTATAGAATGGCATCATGTATTGTTTCTATGTTCATTTCGATGTTCCATCTACACACACAAAATATACATTATACACTCATTGTAGCACGGCCTGCTATCCAGGCTACCTAATCATCTACAATCGTCTACACACAACTCCTCTAAACTCTACTTACATAAGTCCCGTTAAACATGGCCGCAGGCGCTTACATTCACAGGCCGGCAACCTCTACCCACGACACCACTGGACTTCGTGCTGTAGAGTGAATATGTCCGCCCGCCTGGTCGCGGCAACGCTGTTCTCAGCCATCGGTGCACGCTTAAGATATCTAGCGTACACTCAGTTACTTGACGTCGATGTCTCTCCACGTTTCATTCCGACAGTGGAGATTACGTTCTCGGCTCCCTGCCTCGTCATACGATGTGTACCTAATCGTCTCCAGCCCTCCGACTCTCGTCTTTGTTTCCCCCTTTCTCGACCTTTTCTATCACGTGGCCTAATCCTCGCAATTCTATTGGCCCTTACGAATAACCGCTCCCCGGTGTATTCCTTTCCTCTGATCACCCATGACAATTTATCCTATCGTTGTTCTACAGTAATTTACTCAACCAGACTTTACTTAACCAGACTCATCTATTCTGAAGAAGCTACTATTACTTTGTACGACCAACACACAATTAAATTTTCTAATAAAGTCATAATGGCCATGGATAGTCTTCTTGGTCATATTCTAGCGGACATCTTCATGGCACATTTAGAAGAAAAGGGATCCTCAGACATTAAAAACTTGGTCTTCTACCGTCGTTATGTGGACGATAAACTAATTATCACCACAGACGAGCTACAAGCAACATCGTTCCAGGCCATAATGAACATGACGCATAAAAACATCTCTTTATCTATGGAACACGAACACAACGAAGCGTTGCCGTTCCTAGATATTCTAATGAGACGTAGAGCAGACGGCACAATTCAAAGATCGGTGTAATGCAAAGAAACATGGACTGGCCAATACCTAAATTTTCATAGCTTCACTCCTGTCCAGTACAAATGGGGCTTAGTACGGACGCTGATTGACCGTGCTAGGTCATCCAGGTCACACTGACAGAGGAATTTGAAACTCTGAAGAATGTCTTAAACCTGAATGGGTACTCCACAGGAGTTATAAAGCGCCACTGCCAACAGCCCAAACCAAAACCAGACGAAACTACAATCCCTAAACTCAAGGTATTCATCCAGCTAACCTTTCGAGGGGAAGGATACTAACATTTGCAGATGATATTCTTGCATATAGGCAGGGGAGATATAGGGAGCAAACAGCCCAGGAGCTACAGGCGACAGTAGATAAAGTGATTGATTGGTGCACTGAAATGAGTGCTGTCATCCACCCAGAAAAGGCGGCTGTTTTGTGGTGCTCTCTGGACAACAGGATTGTGAGAGCTTATGTCCCAAGCCTCACGTTAGATGGTTGAAGTGTCAACAGAGAGAACAAACTGAAGTATCTGGGAATCACATTTGACAGGAGTCTGGCCTTCAAGGACGATTTGGAGACGGTTGTGACAAGATCTCAAAAGGGACTCAATGCACTTAAAACTATGGCTGCAATGAACACAGAGCAGAGAATGCTCTTCACACTATACCAGCACTTGATCCTCTCAGTGACTGATTATGGACTAGGACTGCTCACTGTCTCAAAGAGTCACCTGGTGAAATTGGAGCGCATACAGAACGAAGCTATGCGGGTCATTCTGGGATGCACTAGAGACACCTCAGTTGTGTGTTTGCGTTACATCGTTGGTCTGCCGATTGTTGCTGGTAGGCACAGGGTGATGCAGGCGAAGGCATACCTCAGAGTAGCTGCAGACACAGATCACTTGCATGAAGCGCTGGGCGCAGTTAAGGGTCAGAGACTGATAAGAGGGAAATCATTCATGGCTCATGCGAAGGATACGATCAGACAGGTGTGCATCTTGGAGAACATTAGGCGAGGAGAGGAATGGGTCAGAGTGCCAGCGGAGCAGTCAGACGTGTGCAGAGTTATAATCACACTGAGCCGGGAGTGCAGGGAGTGGCCAGCAGGGGCCACGAAAGTGGAAATCCAGCAACTGATTCAGGATAATACTCGCCCGGGTGATGTGATTATCTACACAGATGGTTAGGTGTTGAGAGGTAGGAGATGTGTCTGGGGATTCTTAGCAAAAGCTAATGGTCGACGTTTGGTGCAGGAGAGCCTGGCATATGATACCCACAACATCTAGCTTAAGAATGGAGGTGGAGGCGGTCAGTGCAGCTTTCCGCTGGATGGAGAACACGATACATACACACATCGTGAATGTTACTGACTCTGAAAGCATGCTGAGGTGGGTGAGGACAGGCATGCTTCGTGCAGAGTGGTTTGCTTGGCTTCGGAGGTCACGGGTGGCAAGCATCACCTGGATCTTTTTTCCGGGACATGCCGGTGTGTTGGGGAATGAACAGACGGACAGATGCCTGGCTCAGCAAACCTTGGTGGAGTATTGATGCAGGACAAGGCAGACGTTGTTGCGGCCTTGTGGGAGCACGTACACACCTCGGAGGAGCAAATGGATCATCATGGTCTAGCAAGAATGAGGCGGCAAGAATGAGGCAGCGAGGAGTGACGACGGGATCTGGCCGACGCTCGACGCTCAGAGGAAAGGCGAGACGGACATATAATCAGAATGCTACTGGAACTATTGGTGTTGGAACTCTTCGCTGGCTGCTGAGGATGGGGACGGAGCACTTATGGGAATGCCCCGAATGCTGTGACGTCGGTTTCTAAATCAATCAATCAATCGAGGCGATGACGTAATGCAACGTCTACAAGACAGGCTCACTACAGCAGTAGGTCGAACATTCTGTGATGCAACTCCAGTCATTAGGTATAGAACCACACCTATATCCACACCAGCAATAAAAGAGCCTGTTCCTCTGTACGCCAAAAACATTTGCATTTACCAATTCACATGTAGGTTCCAGGCGTCCTACATCGGCAGAACTGAGCGACACACACAATTCTCGCTTGTTAAAGTTTGCAGAAGCAATAATGATCAGTCAACGCAAACCAGATTTGTGCAAACAGAAAGACATGTTAGTCAGCTTAAAATTACCGCGGTAGACAATTAACATTACTGTGCGAACATGTGTATATTTCAGCTTGAATGATTTATCTAGTTAATTTACTTTATGTTGTGTGAATTCTGCAGCATGTACCTGACGAGATGCAGCGAAATATGCCAGGCAATAAATCTTGCAATCTATTGTTTGTGTTTTCGTTATTCAAATTTAATACGGGGAAACATTGTTTTGAATTTCTACAAGAAAGTATATCAGATATGTTCACAGTCAATACAGGAGTGAGACAGGGATGTGTGCTCTCTCCTCTGCTATTTAATATCTACATGGACAAAATATCCAAAGAAGCAAGTCTTGACAGAACAGATTCAGAAATTTAGAACTCCTTACTCCAGATGAAACAACTGATCCACAGGAAATAAATGAACTTCTATTTGCAGACGATCAGTGCCTGGTTTACAGCGATAAGGAAAGACTTTTGTTGTGTGCATATCCTTTACAGGACATCGCTGTCAACACCAGCATCTTTCAGTATGTTGATTTCTTGGCAAGATTACGCTCAGTAGTTTGCCATTACTTTCTGAGCGGCCGGCTCACATACCCTGTAAGTTACCGATGCCATTCGAACCACTGCTGATTCTCACCGTCATCACGTTACCTACGAGAGTATACGAGATTACGGAGAAAAGTCATAACCTCTAAGCCACGAAGCCGCTACAAAATCATATTAATAATCTGAGTTCAACATGCAGCAGATACAATATGAGTATAAATACAGCCAAAACCGAAGTATTGCAAGTTAGCAGATCGCCGGGCCAACTAAGTGTACAGATAAACAAGGCCCACTAAGTGTACAGTACAACAAGTTAAAGAATTCAAATATCTTGGAAGTTTGATCACAGAAGATGGCAGATTGGGCATAGAAATCGAAATCAGATGTCAGAAAGCTAGTGCACTTACATATCAACTATCACCCTTACTGAAACATCCAAATATACCCATGTCCGCAAAACGACAGATAATAAACAGCATATTCACACCAACCCTATGCTACCAATCTCAGACTTGGACTCTATCCAAATCACACTTTCGCAAAATCAACACCTGCGAGATGAGATGCCTGAGGAGAGCTGCCAACTTAACAATCCGAGATCGAGTAAGAAATGCTGTTATCAGACAGCTTGGGATCGACACCTTGTGCCACATTTATTGAAAGACAGAAGATCAAGTGGTTTGGCCATGTTGTCAGAATGCACCACCATCAACTACCATCACTGGCCTTACATCAAAGATAATCTGTGACGAGACCAAGAGGACTTCCAAGAAGAAAATGGATTGACGACATCAAAGACATTGTACAATCACACGAAATGACACTATCCAGTGCCGCCCACCGGGCACTGGAGCGCAAATTATTCCTCCCCACGACGCTTGACGGCAGAAGTGGAAGATGGTGATGATGATGATGATGAATAAATATTTGCACGAATATGACTTAATAAACACTTTGATCCCTGTGAATGATGCATAAACTTTACTTTATTCAATAATTGTTGCTCCAGTTAGACTGCCTATTTCAGCAATGCAGTTGGGCTAAAATGATTTGGCCCAATATGGATCAGTTATGAATCCCTGTAACTTCAGCTCATGCATTGTATTATCAACATTCAGGTAGCTGAACCAAAAATCCATTTTGAGGAGAAGAGAAGTCACACTTGTGGTTTGTAATTTATCTAGACTCCAGTGTCTAATGCTAACTGGTGAACTGTCAAATACTTATCATTCTTACAAGACCGACGACAAGAAAAAGAAAAAAAAAACAACTGATAGAATAATATCCACGAGCAACAGTGTTGAATGTAAAATAATGTTACCTAAATGTGAGATTTGTCTCACTGGTCACAGCAATAATAGGGGACGAGTATGTGGACATCCAAATATTGCCACCTCCACAATCAAAGTATGGGTATGTCC
The DNA here is from genome assembly GCA_963921405.1 of Cepaea hortensis. NCBI lineage: Eukaryota > Metazoa > Mollusca > Gastropoda > Stylommatophora > Helicidae > Cepaea > Cepaea hortensis. Next base: position 61,170,473 of record OY992894.1, read on the forward strand.
ATTTGCCATCTTCATATGACACAGCAGGCTGTTGAATGAAGTAATCAGCGCCGGACGGATGACTTTGGCTGTAAAAGATATATAATTTGCAGACTTCAGTCATTATATAGGTAGTCAAAGTGTGGTTGTAGGCACATCACTATGAACATAATCTTACTTCTGTTTTAGAACGATTTTCTGTTCTTGTTCTTGAATTCTGTCTGCTGTCTTGTATACTTCTAACAGGAGTGGACTGACACGCCAGCAGGCCAGTGGCTACCCTTTTGTTACTTTGTTCGGTAGCTGATAGTCTATAATTGCATCTTTTGTGCGCCAAGCTTGACCAATTTATTCAGAGCTGCGCTTGCTAACCTGAATGATAAACTCTTGTCTCTTTGTTCATCGCTAAGAGAACGTTGATTTGATTTACCTGGTGACCCCCATTATTAGACGGCCATGTTTACACAACATTAATCCTGCCATCGCAATATTACGTTTGTACCTAGTTCACATAGATTGATCAGCTCCAGATAACATGGATGGCAGACAAGCATTCACGTTCATCCCACGTTTGTAGAACAATTGTGATGTGGTCAATATCACCCCAGAACATTTCTGGGTCGCATCTTAGGTTGGGTCGACCTGAGACTCTCCCTTCGTCAATAACGAAACATTGATCTCCCCATATTTCGGGTTGTTTTTTCTTCCTTACTCTTTCCTTTAGCAAACTCTTCATGATGTGGTTCTTTACGCTAATTATTCGATGTTGATTACATTCCAAGTTTCTGATTTATTTGGGATTGCTGTAAATATAGATTGACATAATTCAGGATATATTGTGTTCAGCAGTTTGGTGACTTGGTCTTCTCCACATTATTCAACGGCATTGATCATTTCTGTTGGGATTTTGTCTGAACCAGGGTTCTTGCCAATTTTCAAATGGTTAAGAGCATTCTGAACCTCGAATACTCAGAATTGATGGTCCTTCATTATTATTAAGAATGTCATACTGGTCTTCTCTTGTATCATTATACATTTCTTTCATATAATCTGATCATGCATTTACAATCTGATTTTTTCTATTATGATTTTGCCATCTTTGGTATTTAGGCATCCCGTTGATGTATGTTTTTTTTGTGTTTTGTTTTTTAATTTGTTTGCTTGTTTGTTTGTTATTGATGTCATGAATTCCTTTGTACATTAACTTGGTATTTAGGGTGTTGTGTTGGTTTTCAATTTCCTTGCATTATTCTTCAAGCCATGTTTCTTTTGCCTCTCTGTACAATTTCCTAATTTCCCCGTGAATCTCTTCATATATTTCATTGTTATATTTGTAATTTATTCTTATTTCGATTAGTTTTAAGATGTCTTCCGTCATCCATTTCTTACATCCAATCATCTTCATTTTTGGGATAGCTGTTTTTGCAGCCTGGCTGCTGTTTTCTTGAATATTTCCCATTGGTCACTGACATCTTGAAATAGAAATAAAGATTGATAATGAAGTAGGTCAATATCAGCCTATTAAGAGAGATGTGAATCAGTGATGTGTAATATCTCCAGATCTTGTTTTCCTGTACAGTGAAAATACTTTCAGAAATGTAGAAGATATGAAAATAATCATCATTGGGTGACGTAACATCAGTAACATTAGATATGCGGATGATAAAGCATTGATTGATTGCAGACAATCAGCAGGATCTGCAACATTTGGTAGTACGGTTATTGTACACAGTGAACAATTAGGGTTAGAATTAAATTGTAAGAATATGCAGGTTATGCTCGTCACTAGGAAGACGGAAATACACACTAATAGATAGATAGATGGGAATATACTTAAACAAGTGAATCGGTACAATTATCGTGTAACAGTCATAACATCTGATGGGAGATACTTTGAAGAGATTATAACAAGAATCAATACCCTGAATATCATGGCGAAGGTATCCTTTTGCAAGATAGAACTAAATAATGGGAGACCTAAAAACACACGGAGAAGAGAATTACAGATATAGATGCATAATATTTGGATAACATGCGGGAGATAGCACAATATAGGGTGTTTGTAAAGTCTCACTACACTTTGTATGTAGAACAAATTTGAAGAATGAAGTACATGAGGTCATCAAAAAATGTGCTCCACAGACTATCGCGAAGCAATATGCAGCGAATGGCTGTCGTCTGCTGGAGTAATTCTGTGCTTTCCAAACAGAATGGTGTTATCAGCGGAAGAAAGCTGTTTTATTTTCAAATTTGTTTTACATACAAAGTGTAGTGGGACGTTACAAACACCCTGTATATTGTCACTGGCCTTTAGGGTATATCCAAATATAATAGACAGACAACCCGACCCAAGAGTTAGCCGACAGTCTCTATACATTTTGGCTTTTATAAAAAAAAATATTGTCTAGAACAGGGAGGTGGTCACCAGACTACGGCCCGCAGGCCGGATCCGGCCCGCGACGTCATTTAATCCAGCCCGCCGATGGTAATCGAACTTGTTTGATATAACGGAACACGAGACATTGTGATACAATTTAAATGTAAATATTATGTTTAGAATAATAGATCTTCACATACGCGGAGACCTCCTGGCTGCTATGTGTCTTAAATGTACTATTTTCAATTATAAATTATTGTATCTAGATTTTCTTGTTTATTGTAATGTTTGCTTATTTCGCGCCATCCCAAGTCCTTCCCCGGCTCGTGGCAGCGCCGCCTACGCTCTGACGTTATCATGGTTTCCATGGCAACAAACACACACGCATCTTTCCTTCCCCCAGATGCGTCCGGCTGTCAACACAGGTCCTATGCTTCTTTTTGCCAGTCATCCATTTTATAGGTATGTAACAAGGATTTCTTTATTTGACAGTCATAGGTAAGTGACCTACACGTGTGAATAGAGGCAATAAAGTAGCAAACATAGCATAAAAATGCCATAGAAACCTCGCGTTATTACGAAAATAGTATCCTCAGTTCAGAAGAATTCCCAGGTCAAGGTGTTAATCGAGCTGGTCTCTAGGTCAGTGCTTTTCAACCTTTCTGCTGGAACAGATTCTTACGCAAATGTTAATGTTGCTCAGGGAACTCTGTGCGCGATGATCCAAGTGTTTGTCCTACTTTAATAAACCAGATGGGCAGAGATGTTGCATGTAGGCGATTTCGGACTGTTTCGGCGGAATCTGGCTGCCATTCACGGAACCCCGGTTGAAAATTTCTGCTGTACGCTGTTTATTTAGGTCGGTCCTATTTATATATTTTGTAAACCTTATTATGAGATATATGCTATTCCCAAAGGTACCTATAAACTTTATATGTACCTTTGGTGAGCCGTGACTCCTAGTCCTCTGCCTTTCTTGTGCTTCAATAGGATTTTAATTATGTTTCTAATTCAATGTCTTTTTTTTTAATTTTCAGATCCCGTGTACTACACCCTTCATTGTGGCTACTAAGTTAAGAAAAGTGGACGCCGAGTGTCCCGTTTTCAATGAAGAATGATGAGTAAAGTACTTCTGTGTGGAAACAAGGGACCAGAAAACCAACTGTACAATATGCAGCGAAAGTGTTGCCGTTTTGAAAGAGTACAATCTTAGGCGTCACTACGAAACAAAATATCAGTCAACATATTCAAAGTTTTCTAGAAAGTTAAGCTCTGAAAAAAAAAAAAGAGTCCATGAAACGTGGTTTAAAACACACACAAATCTCTTCACGAAAAAGTATGTTGAAAATGAATCTGTCCCTCGTGCAAGTTACAAAATAGTGCATAAGATGGCAGAACGAGGAAACCCGTTTACTGAAGGCAACTTCCTAAAAGAGTGTATGGTGGAAGCAGCAAATGACTTGTGTCCTGAGAATGCCGATTTGTTTGGAACAATCAGCCTTTCAGCAAGTTCAGTTTTGCGAAGAACAGAAGAACTTGGAGAGAACATAGTGCTGCAGATGCGTGAGAAAACTAGGAACTTGTGGTGCTGGATGAGTCTACTGATCTCTTGAGTACGTCTCAACTTCATTTGTGGTGTCAATTTGGACTTTCAGATAACGGAAGAGTTGGCATCCGTTTGCAGCACGCATGGAACAACAACTGGAAAAGACATTTTCATGGAAATGCCTAAGGTTTTGCAAGACTATAATCTTCAGTTGAATCAGCTTCGAGGTGTTACAGTTGATGGAGGTAAAAACATGAATGGAATGAGGAAGGGCCTGATGTTGCAGATTATGAATTAGAATTGAAATTGTAGTATCGTGTGCCTTGCGATACGTAGGTATTATGGGTGCAGATGACGTGGCTGTCGATGCACTTGCCAGGTGATGTGTTCTTATGTGACTTTGTATATTATCTCTCCTGTGGTAATTCTGGCTACAAGTGTGACAAGAAAGTCTTAGTGGTTTTTCGTGGACGGTTCTAATATGGGGGGGGGGGGGGGGGGTGAGATTGCGAGCTTTAGTGAATACTTTGCTACAAGTGGCACACAGGTGGCCGTTTTCTGCTTGATTATTAGACATTATGCTAACAGGTTGTCGATGACAATACACTTTGGTACAAGGGCACCGCCATGCGCTTATATTTTCTGCATAACTCAACACCGGTGAATATCAAACGGTGTTGTTCTCAAGTATGAAGTTTCAACAGGTTTTACAAAAACTGTGTAAAAACACTGATACAGGTTCACATTTGACAGCTTACAAGTTCTGGAGAAAGTCATACAAATTCACCAACAATGTAGGTTGATAATGACACAGCACTGTCTTTATTTACATCTTGAATAATTTAACACGGATGAAATTGTTCTGCACGAATAATGAAAATCGAGCTCTGTTATATTAGCACTGTTTGGTAACGATACAGAGATACTGTTTGCCACATCAACCTGTTTCACAAATAACTCTGTGGTGATGGTGGCCAGACCGTTGTCAGTTCACCAAGTCAATACGTAAACAATAGTGGCCAACACGTCAGTTCTCCAAGTCAACACTAGGAAACGACTGATTCTGATTCTGATTCTAATTTGTAGAAAAAGAAAAGAAACTTTCCACCTCGTTCAACCAGTTTCAATGGCGTTGGTTATAGTTGTGGTGGTTCATAGTGCGGTATAGAATATATTTTGTCTGTTCTTTTGCGCATTGGACAACTTCTGTTACTGCATGTCTCTTTTTCCTCTTTTTCGCCATCCTCTGTGCCATCCTCGTTGCTTCTGCCGTTGTTGCTGCGTGTTACCTGCTGCCAATATCGGTTTACCCCTCCCTCTCGTTTGGCGTTTTCTTGAGTTCCTAATCTCTCTTGACCCCGGTGCTTGATTTTTTTTGCTTTGGGCCCTGCTGAGGGCTGACCTTTTAATCATCTGTATTTATTTTATTGGACTAACCCCGGGAAGAGTCCGCCTTTTATCGTCTGTTTTCATTGGCTAGCCCTGAGAAGGGTCCGCCTTTTATCGTCTGGGCTAGTTTTCTTGGGTCTTGGTTCAGCGGGTCTATGTCCAGCGTAAGGGAGGGATTGTAGTGTTTCTCTTATCCATCGTTGGGAAGGTTTCCTACCGTCTCCTCTTGTCCAGAGCCGGATAGGTTTCCTGTGCGTCCATCTTATCCATCGTCAGAGAGGTTTCCTACTGTCTCCTCTTTTCCAGCGTTGGGGAAGTTTCCTACCGTCTCCTTTTCTCCAGTGACGGAGGAGGGGGGTGGGTGTTCCTGTGCTTCCCTCTTGTCCACCGTTGGGGAGGTTTCCTGTCGTCTCGTCTTGTCCAGTGTCTGAGGGGTATCCAGTGCGTCCCCTCTCCATCGTTGGGGCGATTTCCACCCTTCTCCTTGTCTACCGCATCGGAGAGGGTCCTTTCGTCTCTCCTTTGTCCACCGTTTGAGAGTTTTTACGCATCTCTATATATTCCATAGTGTCCTGTTTTCGCGTGGTCGATTTCTTCCATCCTTACTATATTTCTGTTTTCTTTTGCTGTTGGCTTTATTTTATGTTGGTTATATTTCTTCCCCTGTTCTTGCAATGAATTGTTTTATAAGCTTTTGTACTTCTTTGTCACCTTCCACCTGTAGGCATTCCTTCATCGTCATCGTCGTGTTTCTTGTTTGGAAGTATTCTACTAGTTCCCTGCACTCCTGGACATAGGTTGTGCACGATAGTAGGTGGTGTTCGATGGTGTTTTCTTTCAGACAATCAACGCCAAGTGGTCGGATGATTTTATTTTTGCAGTTCCCGATTCTCAATCTCTATAGTTTCTTGAACGTTGGTATTTTTGTGTTGTCTTTCACTTGATTTTGACACTGTCTCTCCATTGTTGTTTCCATTTGTCAATTACTTGTTGTTTGATGATGTTTTTTGCCTCCAGAATGCCGTGTCCTTTGTTTACTATATTCTGGCTGTTTGTCCCGCGTTTTGCTGCCCTGTCTGCCCTCTCATTGCCAGGTATCCCTCTGAGTGCTATCGTGACCTGGCACGCCATATTCCTTAGGTTTGTTGTTAGTGTTAGTATTTCCTCTTTCATGTCTGGACTGTTCCCTCCAGAGTAGTTGCCTAGCGCTTGTACTGCGGATAATGAATCCGTCAGTTTAGTTAGTTTTAGGGGGTGGGGGAGGGGGTGGTTCTCTGTTGCTATTTCTAGTCCTTTCATAATTCCTACTAGTTCTGCCGTGTATACCGATGTGTTGTTTGTTAGTTTGTACTCTTTTTTGATGTTCCAGTATGGTACTACTCCTCCTGCCCCTACTTCCCCATTCTCGTTCTTTGATCCGTCTGTGTATATAATGAGGCTGTCCGTACTTACTAGTTTTATGTATTCCTCCGCTATGTCTTTAGCTTCCCTGGCCTCTGTTGATTTATTAATTTGGCTCGCGAGTATCATATCCGTGAATGGTTTGTCAGTGAAGTTTTGTTCGTGCCAGTGCCCTGGCTAGCTTTTCCTCCGCATTCATCTCCTGTGCTGCTGTCCATCCTGCTGGTGTTTGTGTCTTTCGTATGGGTATCCCTCTCCATTTGCTTCTATTTTCTTCGAATGCACTGAACGCGTGGCGTCTGTAGCAGAATGTATTAGTTATGTGTGCAAAGCTACAGCACGCTTGAGCATCAGGGTGGGATGAGGAGAGAGATGCTCAAGTCGTGACGTAGTTTGTTGTTAGGGTAGTCAGTAAACATCTAGGACTAGAAGAGAGAAGTCACCCTGAGTTTGGAATTGTAATGAGATTCTTGTAGTGGTCATCAATATGAAATAAAACTCCATTTATATTCAACCAACAGAGTCAGTTAGTCCTCTCTGTGTGCGCTTTGTTATACGTCTCGCATCCTTCGTCGCCTTCATCCACTAGTTGTACACCAGTTACGTTTTTCTCAGTTGTAGTGGTAGTACTCCTAGTGTGTAATCAGTTTGGATGCAGAAACAACTATTCCAAAATTAAAGAAGGTGGATCGTAAGAAATGGGTGACTGAAGAAATTTTACAACTAATAGAAACGGGAAGACTCACAAAAATAATCCTACCAAATATGAAGAAATTCACAGACAAGTAAGAATATTATGTGAGGAGGCAAAAGAAGCATGGCTTGAGAAAAATTACTTATAAATTGAAAAACAATAAACAGTCAAAATACAAAATTAGTGTACAAAAGAATTCAGGAACTTACTAATAAAAGAACAAGTACATCAGCAGGCTGTCTAAAAACTAAAGATGGCAAAATCGTAATAGAAAAAGAACAGATTCTACATTCTGTATGGTCAGAATATGTGAAAAACTTTATGATGATAACAGAGATGAACAGTATGATATTCGATTTAATAATTAAGGACCGCCAATTTTGAAGATGGAGGTTAGAAATGTTCTTAAACATATGAAAGCTGGCAAGGCCCCCGGTTCAGATAACATAACTGTCACGAAAAAAAAAAAAAAAAAAAAACCTTGATGTTTCGATCGATGATGTCGTCTACCAAAAACCGACAAACCCCTTTGATGAGTGTGAGAATGTGGAATGAACAAGTCGCGAAAACTGTCTGCATAATGTCGGCATTTCTGTATGATGTGGGTTGTTCGAGAAACGGACAATAGCGCCATACGTCTGCCAGGCGGTAGTTATCCTTTGAAATGTAGACGAAATGTCTGAATACACGTTAGATGGATTCTGTGATGAGGGAAATAATTCCCTGGTTCACAGGCAGACAGGACTTTTGTTGTACGAGACAAAGGATTCCCAGATGAAAGCAAACTAGACAGCGGGGTGATTCCACACTCTCTAAAATAGAGGGAGAAAACCAGATTCTGGACGGTACAGCGTCTAGACAATTTGGTGACGTCACTCAAGCCTCGAAATTAAAACTAGTTGAGGTAAACAAAATTGAGTTAGTCGACCACAAGTTCTGAAGTGATGAGGAGAGGAACGGCATTCTCAGTTGTGTTATAAAGCGAGCTTATAATGTCAATTTGTTGATATAGATATATCGGCGGACATCGATCCAGTCTGTGATTATATAATCTCCATCTGCAACGATAATTGCTATATGGTATTCTAGTAATCATATTTAGCTTAGTTTTTGATTAGTGATAGAATGTATGATAAGTGCGGTGATAGAAAGTATCATAGGAGCGTCGGCACCAGTAGTTTAATCTAGCCTGTGTGATATATAATTTAACTCAGGGAGTTAAGGCCAATGTAGTGGGACACTATTTAGAGAGATTGAGGATGGTGGGGAGGGATGGGGGAAATGTGAAATGGTAGGATCTTCCAGTAGGGCCTCTGCTGAGTTTCTACCCTTTTCCTTTAATCTTTCCTTGTTTTACCATGACTCAGATAATGTGATGAGCTATTTGGCCGTATGCCAGAGTTCGGTTCTCTGTTATAGAGCTGAGTGCTGCTATCGGCCTACACTCACCCAATGAAGGTCAGAATTGAGTTGCTCTCACCAGGGTGTTCTATTCTACAGGTTCCATCTGGGTGTGCTTCGATATTCCTCAGTGAAGCTAGAAACACAGTTATTGAAAATGATGGCTTGCAAACTGAAGACAGAGATTTCTGAGAGGCGTCTTAAATTCGGTTTATACCCCAGTTGGTCCGCGGGATCCTGGCTTCAGATGAGAAGGACATGCTAATGATATGTGTGTTTATTAAGTGATAGCTTGATCACTGACCAGTCAGAACATTATAGATAACACAGATACCAGGAACACTCATATAACTATATACATACCTGGAACATTTAGATTGTGTTATTGAGATGGGGAATCTGTTATAACCAGTGACAATAGAACAATTAAGATTTCCCAAGTAACGGTAACAATAATGATAGAATTCTGTGATCAACAAACTGTCACAAAATGCGCCTGGAGAATTGCGATCAGGAGATGGGGACTGACCAGACACACAAGATCTCTCGGCCTACACCCACCCAGTAGTCAAAGGGAGATAATCCAAGTAATTTTACCCCTGATGCAGTTTGTCAGAAGGAAGAATTGGTTCCCAATGTCAACATATCGTTTACAGACTTTTGACAGTATGTCCCTAAGTTGGACTGAGGTTCCATGCTTTTAACTGCATTGCCAACCGAAAAGGTAAGAATTCTATCATTCTTGAATTCAAATGCCCGATGTGCAGATTGCATGCCACGACAGTTGCACGTAGGTCAAGGTCGAGCATGCAAGTTACACCGACAACAGGCCTGTTATTTGACCCCATTTTTATCACGTCTGTTTACATGACTAAAATTCGTGGCATGTTGCCAACAGTGCATTGCCGAGACGGGCCCAATGATGCACGACTTGTCTTGCCTGCCAGAAGTTGTTTGAGGAGAAAATTGGCCCGGCTTGTTGGTGATTTGATGGCACTATTGGGCCGCCTTAGAACTCAGACGTAGTCGACAAAACCGGAAGTCGGTGACGGCGTAACTAAAACCCTATCGTGTAATATATCCTCCGACTCGGCCGGTCAGGACGAAACTCATGGGAATGTCCGCTGTCGGATTGACGGTCATTTGAGCGATCCAGCGTGTGTCGAAGTTCGCGTCTTTTGGCAGGGCAACTACTGGTTTTTTCTTTGCCTTCCTCATACACTTTATGTTCAAGGTCTCCTTAAGGGAATACTGTCTTAATCTACAATGGGTTCCTGTGAGGAGAACAACGGGGAGGGGAAAGAAGGACAAGTGATGCTACAGACATGTCTGATGATTGCAAGGGGGGGGGTGAATTGGGGAAAGCATAACCACCTGGGAATGGATGGAAGGGGGTTTTGCAACCGGCCCTCCTTCAGGGCCATCTTGCCTATGGGTACTGTAGACCCTCTAACCCTGTATGTCATTAGAAGACTTCCTATGGGGAACTGGGGCACAGACACTCATGACCACTTACCGTGGGTTCACTCTATCCCCATTCCAGGGAAACAGATGTTATGTTCAGCTGCTTTTCAGACCCCAGACCTTTATTATTTCTCTGACCCTGAGGCATAGCCTGTAATTGAACCACCACCTATTTTAGGGATGTGATTCACTCTCTGAGCACTATGAGGATGTCTATTCCCATGTGATGAGTCTTGGTCACGTGATTCTCACCGAGGGTTGCCTGTGTCATTTTGTTCCAGATTCTACCTTCCGGAGAGGAATGATGGACAGTCAGTAAAACCATCATTCTGTGCCAGCATCAGCAGTCTGGACAAACCAGTCAACGTGAGGTGATCATACTGCCCACTACCCGGTCAGTTGTCTATATCCTCAGAGTAACTCCAAGATGACTAATCAACCAGTTTATGATAGAAACAACATCTGGGCAAGTATACTGTTCGTGTGATTGTCCAGATGTGCCACTCATTACCTATTCGACCACTACTCAACTATTGATGATATCAAGCCACACTTCGTTCCCATGGATTATGGCCCTGATCATGAATATAGTCACAGACTTTAGACAATCGTGACTCTGGCAATGAACAATGTTCAATATATAAATTTAGCACTGGACAGTGTGCTTCGATGAACTTTAATTCAGGAACTGTGTTTCTATCAATATATTGTTCAGTTGGTGCCACTGTTGGTAAAGCAACGAACTTTCAGATTAAGTTAAACCTTTTATAGAGGCGCCTGCATGATCGGATGAGGATGAAAATTCATGGTACTATTTGGACATACGCTTTGGTGTTCTACGGCCATTAGCCTGATCTGATGTCAACTCGGAGGAGGTGCTATCTGGTCGAAGACTGAGGACCTGCTGCGAGAGACACTAGCTAAGTACCATTCATGTGTGGTGTGAGGCGTTGTCATTGTACTATGAAGACATCTTTATCTGGCTGCCTCACCTAACTATCTAGTAGCAACTAGCACACCAGACAGATCTGCACTACATCCACATTATCTTCACTTTCCTTTGTACAATACACTTTTGTTATTGAGTTTGTAGATACCGGAGTTGCATCATTTGTTCAGGACGTGGTTTGAAAGGGTAACATCCCTTGGTTTGTTGTGAGAGAGATAGGTATCCGAGGACTGGCGGGGTCTTAGACTGAAAGTTTCCCAGTCCCAGATCTGAAGTCATCCCGAGATTTATACATATACATACATAAATAAATATAGAGATATATGTGTGAATGGATCTTAATTAATAAATGCGATAGCCTGTTCCCTTCACCCCAGGGAAGCTATATGACACAAACAGTTAATAGCATAGGAGATTCACAGAGTATAGGAAATTGAAGAACAACATTAGACAGAGTTCGACATTGATGTCCAAGCATAGTAATGGTTCGAGAGACAACTGAGAAAGTCGTCACGTGATCGGAGAAGCATCACCTGGGTGAGGTTGTCTGTCCGGAATACATGGTGCTGGTGTGTGCTCAGCACAATGATGAGAATGACTTTGCTCCTGGAAACACTGATCTGAGTCTATATAAACCTTAGAATATACGACACACATTCTACACATTATACACACACACATTTCTCCCACACATACTCTTTGCTTTAATAAATTTCTGGTATTTATTTGTTGAAGCTAGAGTTGTCAAGTATGTTATGTTGGAGAAGAATGAGAGGGGGCATGATCCAGGGGTGAGTAAGAGTGAGAAGAAGGTGTCTTTAGACAGGGGGAGTGCTGTGGACGGAGTCTGGTGGATATCTCCAGGATAGTGATATTGAATTAAAATAAATGTGGGTGTTGATTCCCCTCACTCCAGGGACGACACTAAAGTAATAAAGCATTACTACTACGACAATCACAACAGAAATGATTAAAGCTTTAGAAGAATATGGAATAGATCAAGTCACCAGACTGCTGAACACATTATATGATACCGAAGAAATACCTCCTGAATTATGTAATTCTATATTTATTGTAATCTCAAAGAATTCAGATGCCTTGGAATGTGATCAACATAGAACAATTTGTATAATGAATCACATCACAAAGATTTTGTTACGAATTATCATGCAAAGAGTGAGGAAGAAAATACAATCTTTAATAAGGGAAGAACGATGTGGGTTTTTAGAAGGAAAGGGTACAGTAAATGCCGTGTATATGCTGCGATCAGTTATTGAACATTCTATAGAAGTTAACAAAGATATACATCTTTGCTTTATTGACTACACAAAGGCTTTCGATAGAGTAAGACATGCCAACATGGTAGATATGCTTGCAGATCTACAATTTGATGGGAAAAACATTAGACTTATAAAAAAAAACTCTTGGAAACACCAAGCTGCCATAAAGATTGATAATGACGTGGGGCAATATCAGCCTATTAAGAGAGGTGTTAGGCAGGGATGTGTAATGTCTCCAGATCTTTTTCCCTATACAGTGAAAATATTTTCAAAAATGTAGATGCTATAAATAGAATCAGCATTGGAGGACGAAACATCAATACCATTAGATATGCAGATGATACAGTATTGATTGCAGACAATGAGCAGGATCTGCAACAATTACTAGATACGGTTGTTGCACACAGTGAACATTTTGGGTTAGAATTAAATTGTAAAAAGACACAAATTATGGTCGTCACTAGGAAGAACGAAATACCACAATGTAATATACAAGTAAATGGAAATATTCAACAAGTGAATCGGTACAATTATCTCGAAACAGTCATAACATCTGATGGGAGATGCCTTGAAGAGATTAGAACGAGAATCGCCACGGTGAAAGTAGTCTTAAGCAAGATGAAAAGCATACTGATCAATAAAAAGATGTCAATTGAAACGAAAAACAAGAGTGTTGAGGTGCTGCATAGAGCCTGTACTTTTGTATGGATGTGAAACTTGGACAATGAGCAGTCAAGCTGAAAAACATCTGATGGCTGCAGAAATATGGTTTCTGAGGAGAATGCAAAGAATACCATGGACAGACAGAAAAACCAAAGAACAAGTATTACAGGAGACAAATGAAAATCGTAAATTGATTAGGGAAATTAGACGTAGACAGTCAAAAATTGTTGGACATGTTATGAGAAGAAATGAATTGGAGAAGTTGGTGACAACTGGCAAGATTGAAGGGAACAGACGAAGGGGAAGACCGAGAAGTAAATACCTGGATGGCTTAGCCACATGGCATGGTCGAGACATTAACACTGGGCTGATCCATGACTCTGGTGATCGAGTGAATGGCGAGTCATGTCCGCCCACGCTTTCCGGCATGGCACATGATTGACTGACTCCTAGTGCTACCACTATGGCTTCCCTTGCTGTTTGCTTGCCTGTTCCTAGGATAATGCCCAGCGCTTGGTTCTGTATTGAGTCCAGTCTTCGTTTATTGTTGCGTCGTATACCATATAATGAAGGCGCCTCGCGGCAGGAACAAGTGTACTTCGAGGTATGATAACGGACACCCCTCATAGCAAGCGTCCGGTAACAAGAACGCCTTTATCAGAACACCCCTTCACTCAGCCAGATCACCCTCTTCACACACAAAATGAACGCCTTTACCTAACCACTCTGCTCGATCACCCTCTTAACTAGGAAAACCCGACCTTCACTTCATACCCACTCAGCTACACAGGATACACTACAACCACTAATAACCGCCATCTTTAATGTACAGTGTTGACGTGGCGCTTTTTAGACAACGCAAAGTATACGCAGACGCCCATATAGCCAACGTCACGCATTAGCAGACGTCGTGGTGTCGTGTGCAAAAGTAATGAATTTGCCAACATTAAGTGGCCAGACCGGGTTGTGAAAAAGTGCTGAGTTGTCTGTTTTAACTAAACTCGGCATATACATTGTCTATATTGTGCACATAGCACCACAGTGCTTTCGTGGCCTTCGCGTGTTTTAATGGATACGAATTCCTGGTCGCCCACCCGGAATCGTCCTCAGTAAATCGACCGAGCGATTACCGATCGACGCTTTGCCCTTTTTTTTCTGCTCACCTAGACAACGCCTATCAAAAACACTACCACTGAGCTCCCATTAGTCACGAAAATTCGGTAACAATTATCACCCCTTTAGTAACTGCCATCGGTAATATTATCTCCTCCTAGTACCTACAATCGGCAATGTTATCTGCGTTTCACCGTTGGGTCCGACAACGGACTGGGCTGATTACCCTGACACTGTATAAATGTTATCACAATAATAATGGCAGATCAACTTAATGAAAGATTCCTCCAGGATCCTGCGAAAGCGGGGGAGCATGAAGGATCCATTGGCGACCACACGGAGACGACGCGGATCGTCAAATCAACCATGAGTATAGACAGACGACCGTTGGGCTATCCATGCGTTTGTGGTAAAAGCTTCGACAACTTCCGGGGAATGAGAATTCATGCTGGACGGAAGAAGTGCGCGAGTACGGAGCAGGAGGCACGGTAGCAGGGACGATGAGAGGCAAGAGGATATCGGCTCGGGCGAACCCCACAGAGAACTCCAGAGTTCTTTAGCTGATATTACTCAAGTCGAGGTCACCTGTGATGTACCCGAGCAATCTTGCAAAAGGGTGAAGATCAAGTTCCCTAATGCTACCAGGAAGGAAGAGTGGGCGTCATTTGACGCAACGTTGTCCGTGGTTTAAAAGAAGAGCTAAAACACATATCCCTTGAGGAGCAGTTGGTAAAGTTCGAAGAAATTTTCTACCTCCACTCGCTGAGCCATTTTGGTAGCAGCGAGAGGGGGGACGCAGCTCTGCCGCAGAAGACATGGCGGCAGAGACTGCTGGAGGAGGTGAGGAAACAAAAGAATTCCGCTCGGAGACGATGGCAAGCAGCGACCGAGCATGAGAAGGAGGGCTTGCGCCAGGTGTGGCAACATCTGAAAGCCAGTCACAATGCCCTATCTCGAGCGGAAAGGTTCTGCGGAAACAGGCGGAAAACCCGGAAGGAACGTGAGAGGTTCTTCCGGGAACCATACGAGTTTGCACGGGACTTGTTCGAGCAGCCGCGATCTGGCGTCCTCAGTGTCAGCAAAGAGGAATTGGAGAACTACCTCGTGACGACGTACTCTGATGCCCAACGGAGAGTTACACTCGGAGAGTGAGAAGGGCTCAAAAGCCCGGCAAAACCAACGGTGGAGATCAATGCCAGTCCCCCGCTGTGGAGCGAGGTGGTTGCGGCAGTGAAGAAGGCGAGAGGCAAGTCAGTACCGGGGCCCAACGGTGTGCCTTATACAGTCTATAAAAGATGCCCGAAAGTCCTCATGAAGCTAGACCGGATACTGAAATCCGCGTCGAAGTAGAAGCATGTCAGCACAGAGTGGAAGACGGCCAACGGAATCTACATTCCTAAAGAGCAAACCTCTGCCGGCGTTACCCAGTTCAGGCCGATCTCGCTTCTAAACGTTGAGGGGAATATATTCTTCTCGATCATGGCCAGTCGAATCATGAAGTACTTGATGGGGAACAAGTACATCGACACAGCGGTTCAAAAAGAAGGGCTACCTGGAGTCCTCGGTTGTCTCGAGCACAGTACCATGATCTAGGATGCTATCCAGTGAGCAAAAACGAAGAAGGAGGAACTCCACGTGATATGGTTGGATCTGGCCAACGCCTATGGATCAGGGATGAGGCAGGGATGTGTAATGTCTCCAGATCTGCTTTCCCTGTACAGTGAAAATATTTTCAGAAATCTACAAGATATGAAAGGAATCATCATTGGAGAAAGAAACATCGTTAACATTAGATATGTAGATGATACAGTATCGATTGCAGACAATAAACAGGATCTGCTACGTTTACTAGATGCTGTTGTTGTTCACAGTGAACAACTAAGGTTAGAATTAAATTGTAAGAAGACACATATTATGGTCGTCACTAAAATGTTTTGCATATCCTTTACAGGACATCGCTGTCAACATCAGCATCTTTCAGCTGTATGTTGATTTCTTGGCAAGATTACGCTCA
Organism: Cepaea hortensis; assembly: GCA_963921405.1. Lineage (NCBI taxonomy): Eukaryota > Metazoa > Mollusca > Gastropoda > Stylommatophora > Helicidae > Cepaea > Cepaea hortensis. The sequence continues at coordinate 61,186,743 of OY992894.1, forward strand.
GTAGTTTGCCATTGCTTTCTGAGCGGCCGGCTCAGTTATCCCGCAAGTCACCAGCGGGGGACGAACCGCCTCCAGCTCTCGCCCTGCTACGAGACTCTGCGTGATAAACGGGATTACGGAGAAAGTGTTGTAACCCCTCGGCCCGAGAGACCGGCGGTCGTCACTAGGAAGAACGAAATACCCCAATGTAATATACAGGTAAATGGGGATATTCTTAAACAAGTGAATGGTTACACTTATCTCCGAACAGTCATAACATCTGATGGGAGATGCCTTGAAGAGATTAGAGCAAGAATCGCCATGGCGAAGATAGACTTTTGCAAGATGAAAAACATACTGACCAATAAAAAGATGTCAACTGCTACGAGAAAAAGTGTGTTGAGGTGCTATATAGAGCCTGTAATTTGTATGGATGTGAAGCGTGGACAATGAGCAGTCAAGCTGAAAAACATCTGATGGCAATGGAAATTTGGTTTCTAAGAAGAATGCAAAGAATGTCACAGACAGAAAGAAAAGCCAACGACCAAGCCCTACAAGAAACACGTGAACTGATTAGAGAAATTAGACGTAGACAGTAAAAATATTTTGGACATGTTATAAGAAGAAATAAATTGGAGAACTTGGTGACAACTTTTAAGATTGAGGGGGAGAGAACAAGGGAAAGGCAGAGAAGTAAATACCTGGATGGTTTGACCACGTGGCATAGTCGAGACAAGAACACTGAGCTGATCCACGAATCTGGTGATCGAGTAAAATGACGAATCATGACCGCCCCGGCTGACCAGCATGGCATATGATGGATGGATGCCATTCAATAATTCAATTTTCAATTCCAATTTCCCCCAAAAAAATTCCAAATTCGGTCTCGTCTAACCTGCTTCCTCAGCGGTGGTTATTGTTGAGAGCCGTGGTTGTGTGGATTGTTAGTCCTAATTCCTACTGGTTTTATTGGTTCCGCTCTGTTCGCCGGATAGATTTTTTTGGTGCTATCTGTTTGTTTTCTTTGTCTTGTGTTGGTCCTGATAAAGACCGGTACTTGGTCGGGCCTACTGGGGCCCGCTTTCTTTCGTTTTTTGGCTTCTGTTCTCTTTTAGCACTGTTACGTGCTTGTCGCTTCTTGTGTTATTCTCATCGGGGCTGGTCCCGGTCATGTCCAGTCTTCATAAAGACTCGTTGTAGGCAAAGGCAGGGAATTCAAATGCAAGTCTCAAGCTGTCCCCCCTGTCAGCGGCCCGAACTTCTTTACGTTTGTTGTTTGGCGTTTTTCATCATCACGTGTGGGTTTGATGTAGCAACAAGATGACCCGGTCTCATCCTAGTTCAGGTGCTCTGCCGGAAGAGCCAACCCACCTTCTTGCCATCCACCCCCCCCCCCCTTTTTTTTTCTTATTTTTAATTACGTACATAGGTTGTTTTTTTTTTTGTTTTTTTTTTTAACAATAAAAACATCCACACATACATACAAAAATACATATACATATACAGTGTAGGGAGGTTATACGGTCTTTCCTATTCTGCATAGGAACTGTCTGACCAGTCGCTGTGTTTCTGGGTTGCTGTTTATGTGCAGACACTCCGTCATTGCCGGCTTCGTGGCTTAGAGGTTAGCGACTTTTCTCCATAATCTCGTATACTCTCGTAGGTAACGTGATGACGGTGAGAATCAGCAGTGGTTCGAATCGCATCGGTAACTTACGGGGTATGTGAGCAGGCCGCTCAGAAAGCAATGGCAAACTACTGAGCGCAATCTTGCTAAGAAATCAACATACAGCTGAAAGATGGTGTAAAGGAAATGCAAAAAAAAAAAAAAACTCCGTCATTGTCATTGGTTTCCCAGTTTTGACGAAGTGATCTCTCAGGTCCCTTCGCTCTCTATTGTACTTGTCGCATACTAGTAAGTAGTGTTCGATGGTGTTGTTTTCTCGGCACTCTCTGCAGAATAGGTTTTCTCTTGTGTCTTTCCAATTGCCTAGTCTGATTCTCCACAGCTGTCTGTTTGCTGGTGCTTTCATGTTGGTCTTGACTTGTTGGGCTTGTATTTGGGTTCACCCAATACTTGGTAGGCATGACGGCCTTTAGCGCTGTCTCGCCACTGTTTCCTCCATTCCTTGAGAATGTAGTTTTTGACTATATTCTTCCCTTCTACTTTACCTAGACCTGTGCAGATTTTATTATTGCTGGTTATTCCTCGTTTCGCCGCTCTGTCTGCCTATTCGTTTCCCGGGATACCCCTGTGAGCTGGTATCCATCCGATGGTGATTTGGCATCCCATGTACCTGAGGTTTGTGGCTGTCGCTAGTATCTCCTCTTTTATGTCGGGTCTGTTGCCTCTATTGAAGTTCCCGAGCGTCTCCCGAGCCATTCAATAAATAAAATTAAACAAATAAATGCAATTCAATAAGATAATATTGTCTAAAACTGATATAAACATGATGAAGTAAGCAATGCAAAAGATTTAATATTGTACATGTGAAAATTAAGTGACAGTAAAATGATAATATGAAATATGAGGATACAAAAAAAAAATATGGAATAGTATGTGGCATATATACGTTAAACTCTTTTCTCACTCTCACTCACAAACACACACACATACCCACATACACACATCTGAATAACCCCCATCCCATGCACTCTTACACCCACTGAATAACCCCACACACACAAACTCACACCCACCCACTCACATATACACACCCAACAATCCCCACCCACCCTCAAACCCACCAGCATATTCACACTCACCAAAAGACCCACATAATCTCACACACCAACACCCGCCCTCACACCAGCACAAACACTCACCCTTACCCACCCACACACAGACACACATATCCACACTCACATAACACGAACACTCACACCCACCCTTACCCACTAACCCTCCCAAACAGACACAGCTACCCATACCCACATACACACAGACACATACGTTCAACTCTCTTCTCTGTTACACTTACACTCGTACAAACACAAACACACCCAGACTCACATCCCTCCCCCTTCACCCACGCCCACAAACACACCTACACTCATCCACTCCACACCAACCCACCCTAGTCCACTCACAAATACACCCCCACCCACACCCCACCCCAAAGTTGTAATATTGCACACGTGAAAATCATGATGATATGAAAGATAATGATACACATTTCATATGGAACAGCATGTGGCATATACACGTTCAGTTCTCTTTTCTCACTTACATCCATCTACCAACATAGATACACCCACACACACCACACCCCATCCCAACACCCACCCATGCCTAAGCAAGCACACAATCACACACACCCCAAGATCCCAACCACACATCCCACTCTCCCACCTACACTTACACTCCCACCCATACACCTACCCACACAGATAGTTCTACCCACACTCACACTCACGTTCATCTCTCTTTGTTTTCACTCACTTGAACTCACTCACACCCACACAGACACACCCACCCATCCACACCCACATACACACCCAGACACATACACGTTCAACTCTTTTTCCTCACGCAAGCTCACACACCCACCTCCCACCCCCACACATACACACATACACCCATCTACTCCTACACCAACTCATGCCCACCCACAAACACACCCCACCCACAGCCAATCATCTACACCCACACCCATTCCACACACAGACACACCCACCCACCCAGACCCACAGACACATAGACACGTTCAACTCTTTTCTTCCACACACACCCACCCACACACCCATTTCTCCACCCACCCATGCACCCATCTCCACCCACCTCCCCGACAAATTCACTTCTCGCACTCTTACACCCACTAACACCCACCACATCCCATACACATATACCAGCACACCCACCCCACCCACCCACACGCACACCCACCCCACCCACACCCACACCCACACCCAAAACATCACACACCCACACACATATATCCACCCACTCCAGCCTAAACACACCCCACACACCCACTCAAGCTCACACACCCACCTTCCAACCCACAAACACCTACACCCACCCACACCCACAGACACATATAGACAAGTCCAATTCTTTTCTTACTCACACGCCCACCCTTATACCCATCTGCCCACCCACTCTCACCCACGCACCCATCACACACACACACACACACACGTTTAACTCTCTTCTCTCACTCACACACACCACATCCCACACTACACACACATATACCCACCTACCCCTACTACACCCACTCACACTTAAACATACGTTCAGCTCTCTTTTCTCACTCACATTCACACACATTAACCCACACAACCATCCACACAACCACCCGCCCACACTCACCCATCCATCACACCCATAGCAAACCCACCCCCATACACCCACCCATACCCCACCCCCACACAGTGAACTGTCTACATTTATCAGTTAGTTTTACAATGTACACATCTTATATTATCGTCATATGTAATTAGTTAGTTAGATGTAATGAACAATTGTAAAGACAAAATGGTACAAGTAAGTGACTTATGGAGGCATATTGTTGGTATGGAGTAAGTATTGAAAGAGTTTTCGATTGAATATGCAGGGACTCATTGGAGTTTTCAGATCTGTTGGAAGGTCATTCCATAAGTGAGCACCAGAATATGCAAACCATGTTTTGTATAATTTCAGTCCAGGCTTTGGATTATGTAATAAATTTAAGCACCTGCTGTTCATTACATTAGATTAAATCAACGGTAGAAGATACTCTGGGGTGTTTTGAGATATTATTTTATTCATTAATTTGGCTTTGTTAAAATGAAAGCGCTTTCGATGTGGTAGAAGCCTTAGATGACTAAATAGATTATTACTTTCAACGTGCTTTATGCCAGAAACTAGACGTGTAGCGCGAATTTGAAGAGAACACAGTCGTTTCATATTAGATTTAGGGCAACCATCCCAGACTGTGGAACAATAGTCGAGATGTGATTGGATATAGATTGTACAGAATATTTTTCGCGTAATTTCATCCAGGAAATGCTTAATTTTGGCAAGTTGGTAAACTCTTCGTGCTATTTTCTTGGTAAGGACGTAAACATGAGAACTCCAATTTAAATGTCTCTCAATTAAAAGACCTAATGTTTTATGTTCATTTACATTAACTATAGGTAACTTTCCCATGCGGAGTTCGAGCAGTGTCCTAGTTATGGCTAGTGTCTGTAGTTTTTGTCTGGTCTTTATTAGCATGGATTTAATTTTGTCGATGTTAATTTGCAAGCGGTTTTCTTTGTACCATACAGTAAGATTATCAAGTTCTTTTTGTAAAGAACTTTCCAATTCACTACGGTTCTCTTGACTAGTACATATAGTACTATATATACTATATAATCTATATATATATAAAAGACGATGTATGTATGTGTGTAGGGATGTATTTGATGCGTTCAATAACGGTCCATCCGATTGAGATGAAATTCTCTACATGTATTCTTTTCATTCCTTTGCAGCCAACTGTCATAGTTTGTTAGTGTACAATCAGCTATTTAATTACTAAAATGTAATATTTAAATTTGTTAAGAAAAGTTATTTCAAGGGGCATAACTTTTAATAGCATTGCTATATATTTTATATATAGATTGTTGCATTGTTTTCAAAGATTTATAAACTCTTTGTCTACAGTTATTTACAGGCATATGAGTTATAATAAATAATGATATAATCTTTAAGGCATTTTCAAAGTTTTCATAAAAATAATGCATCTATTTAAATAGTGAAAATTTTCAAATTCATCTTTTTATGTTTAAAGAAGTTATCTACAGTCATGTAGGTGATTAAAAACAATTTTCATTAAAAATAATGGGTGGTGTGTGGAAGGACATTCTTAAGTTAATTTTTTTTGTTATATGAATTTAATAAGACGCTCTCCGCCAGGAACTGGGCGAAGCCGCGCCGGGTCAGATAGATAGACAGACAGATAGTCGGGAACGGGAGCTTATATGACTACTTATATGAATTAAATGAGATGCTCCCCACCAGAGGCTGGGCGAAGCCGGGCCGGGTCAGACAGACAGACAGACAGACAGCTCCTGGTGGGGGGCATCTCATTTAATTCATACAGACAGACAGACAGACAGACAGACAGACAGACAGACAGACAGACAGACAGACAGATAGTCGGGAACAGGAGCTTATATGACTACTTATATGAATTAAATGAGATGCTCCCCACCAGGGACTGGGCGAAGCCGGGTCAGACAGACAGACAGACAGACAAACACACAGATAGTCGGGAACGGGAGCTTATATGACTATTTATATGAATTAAATGAGATGCTCCCCACCAGAGGCTGGGCAAAGCCGGGCCGGGTTAGACAGACAGACAGACAGACAGACAGACAGACAGACAGACAGAGAGATAATCGGGAACGGGAGCTTATATGACTACTTATATGAATTAAATGAGATGCTCCCCACCAGGGATTGGGTGAAGCCGGGCTAGGTCAGACAGACAGACAGACAGACAGACAGACAGACAAGCAGACTGACAGACAGACAAGCAGATAGACAGACAGACAGAGAGACATACAGATAGATAGATAGATCCCCGCCAGGAGCTGGGCGAAGCCGGGCCGGGTCATCTAGTATACTATATAATCTATATATATAAAAGAGACTGTCTGTCTGTCTGTCTGTCTGTCTGTCTGTCTGTATGAATTAAATGAGATACTCCCCACCAGGAGCTGGGTGAAGCCGGGCCGGGTCAGACAGACAGACAGACAGACAAGCAGACAGACAGACAGACAGACAGACAGACAGATCCCCGCCAGGGACTGGGCGAAGCCGGGCCGGGTCAGCTAGTAGTATATATAGTAAATGTTCGTACACAGTGGATCCATGTGAAAACATGGTCATTTCCATGTCTGCAACTGGATCATTTGTAGTATTGAGATATATAGGAAGTTAATATAAACTGCAAAAAGCAGCGAACCAAGCCTTGAGTCCTCAGGCACACCAATATTACGCTGTGTTGGTCTTGATAGGCGGTTGCTGAAGGACACGACTTGTCTGTCGGATAAAATTGTCATAGTTAGGTTCACCATATTGGTACTAGTCTTCATTTGCTTCAATTTACTAATTAAAATATCGTGATCTACCATATCAAAAGCATTTTTGTAAGTCTACAAACACCGCTCCACAAATGTTGCCGTTGTTGATGTTAAAGTGCCAGTTATAGGCCATTTTTGTTAGAGCGCCATGAAAAGAATATTTAGGTCGAAACTCAGATTGACTGTCAATTATTAGATCGTTGCTAATAAATTGATGTAATGTTATTTTATGAACGCGTTTTTCTAATGACTTTGATAGTGACCATAGTTAGGAAATAGGTCTATAGTTACCCAAATCGCTATTATCATTTAGCCATTTTTATGCAGAAGATAAACTATAGAAAGTTTAAATGCAGATAGAAAGTAGTTTTGGGCCAGGCATTGATTATATATGAACGTTAATGACTCACTAATGAATGGTGCGGAACAGCAAAGAATTCTATTACTGACACCATCTAGGCCGTGTGAATTTTTCCTTTGAGATTTGAGAGATATTTATATACTTCTGCAACCGACATCAAGAGAATCTCAGCGGGAATATTTCAAATGCACGCCTCCTCGAAGAATGATGACAGTGAACTTAAATTACACGATGAGCCTGGTATTGCAGACTTTAGATTCTCTATTTTTGATTGAAAAAAAAAAACAAAAAACAGCAACAACAACAACTGAAATCCTCGCATGTTATAGAGTTTGGTATTGCTGACGCTGAAGAGTGTTTCTTGTTTGTCAGCGATTTAATAGCCTTCCATATATTTGTGCTCTTTTTTATTTTAAATCTACAATCTCATTTTTAAAACGATCTTTTTTTATCCTGCGAATTTTGTATTTATCTTTATCTCTTAGTCTGCAGTAATTGATAAAATCTGTAGTTTTGTGTAAAGTATCACGTTCTCTCATGATTTCCAGAACTTCACTAGTGAGTAGTGACCTATAGGGATTTATGTTGATACTTAACTCGAACTTCTTTGACTGGCACATGTTTATCAAACAGGCCTAGACTGCCTTCGTCCAGAAAGCTAATGCATCGTCTCGATCAGGAAGTTGGTAAACTTGATCCAGAGCTGCATTTGTTAAGTTGTCCAAAAATAAATCTTGGTTAAACACTTTAAAATTTCTAAATTTGATGCTTTAATGTTTATTTTTAAGAGTTTTGAACCCAATTTTCGATCATGTACAACATATTCGATAATGGTCACTACCTACACTAAAAGGAACAGAACAAACAATACTATTAACTGGACAATATATATATATATATATATATATATATATATATATATATATATATATATATATATATATATATATATATATATATATATATATATATATTGGCACCTTTCCTTCTTGACAGACGATAGTTTGGTACACTGTGCTTCAAAAAGGCTTAATAAATGCAACCCAAGGCGGTGGCGAATGTGGCTGGTAAGGCCAATTCGCGCTGTAAATGTTCGTACACAGTGGATGCATGTGAAAACATGGTCATTTCCACCATCATACACCATCTTAAGTCTCTCACACGCTGTGTGTGCTTTACCTGCAATCATTTTCTCCTTTGTCTTTATTCCATTTATGATAGTTGCCCTCCATGCAACACGTTCAGCGGCGACTTGCTCCCAATGTGCATTATCAATGCCTAGGTACTTTAGTAAAATTTTTCTAAATTGCTTTTTAATTATATAACGCTTTCCGGCATGGCACATGATTGATTGATTGATTGATAGTTGGATACCTCTTGAAAAAACAACGACACCTTATTCAAGTCTGTACGTCAATTGTAAGCTGAGATATTAGTTTTTGTATGTCAGTTATTATTTAACATTGACCCATCAGAATCCCACTCTGGAATGTGTCACCACAAAACACGTAAGCTAAGGGCAGATAACCGCTCTTGGTTTTTTTGCGCTAAGGGGGATAACTCAGCGTTTTATTTTGAACGCAAAATTCAAATGAAAACCTCAAACTCCCTCTTCCTCCAGACCTAAATACTAGAATGGGTGGTGAATGCAAACGTGCATCATTATAATCTCGTCGCTCTGAATAATCCATAAGAATATTAAATGATCATCGCTGTATTATGACACGGAAAACCGCTATAGGGGAGACTGGGGAGAAATGGACCAGCAATTTTGTAGTTTTCAATTTTTGCTCATCACCGGAACAGATTTTATCGAAACATAACAAAACCATGACTAAAATGTTGTACATTCATTTATTTTAAAAGGGGAAAACATTTAGCAATCTATTTCTATATGTTTCTTTACAAAATGCATTTCAAAAATGTATATGAACATGGGGAGAAATTGACCACTATTGGGGTGAAATGGACCAGCACGTGGGGAGCAATGGACCATAGTGGGGAGAAATGGACCTTTTTTTAAAAAGAAGCAGCAACAACTCATCCATATTGCTATAAGAAATAAATAATCATTAAAAGGATATTTGCAGTTTTTTTTAAATTATTTTAAGCGACAGTAAAAAAGTTTAATATGATATATTAATCTAATATAAAGTTTTATCGAACATTTATGCCTGCAAGACTTTCTTTGAAGACATAGCCATCTTTGGTCCTAGAAGTGGTTCCAGTGATTGTAGATCTAGTAAGCTGTGCTTTAATACATGTAATTGAGACACTGGCGACATCTTCTACCTTAGGCTTAACAAATTTACCAGCAACCTTCTCACTCTTGCGCAAGAACTCTACCTCAACATCACCATCATCATCAATGTCTCCCCTTACAATTCCTACATAGTAAACACAAGTCTTCTTTGTTCCATATTCACATAGCACACACTGGCCTTCAAAAACCTCACGCACACCAGTCAAGCTAACCGTACACTCCTCATTTTCACCAAATGAAACATCAGAATCTGTGTCATCACAAAACGAAATGTCAGTTTCCAGATCTGAATCAACATCAAGTTCTTTCAGCAGCTGTCTCTTTGCCTTTTTGGGTCGAACTTTTGCTGCCTTTTCTTTCATCACCGCTCTTTCCCTAATTCGATCAATTTCTGGCGTAGAAGTAGCCAGCATAGTTTTTCCTCTTTTCCTCATATTATTTGAATCTTTTCGCGGACCAGCTTTTTGTAGTCCTCTGAAAACATGAGGCGAAGTAAAGGAAGAAGTAGCTTTATGTTGAAGACTCCCTGATATTTCCTGCAAGTCATCTACAAGGTTCTCAACATTACACTCTTTCTGATTTTCATGAAATTCTTGTGCAGTTTGACCTGTGCTGGTACCACAATGTGGAGATGCTGATCCTGTCTGTTCATTGCTTTCTAAAGTGGCATTTTCACTGTCCTTGCTGATGGGCCTGTTCGTTATTTCTGAAGGCATAAAATCATCTTCTGTAAAAACATCTTCGTTAAAGGGCCAAATACCTGACACTGCAAAGCCTGATTGAATGTTAATGGGAGTTGCCGCTTTAAGAAAAGCGTGGCCTCCTAGATTTGCAACTTGATAGATTGTTAGTGGTGTCCCAACATTTTTCATCATCCATGAATCACACGCATTGTTGTAGACCGACTTCATGGGTCCAAAAACTGAACGGTCCAAGGGCTGAGTTTTAGATGAGGTGTGTGGTGGCAACGTGATCACATGAATGTTGTTTTTCTTGCACAGTTCAAGTGATTCAAATGAAATGTGGGAATCGTGATTGTCCAAGATCAAAATCAAAGGGAAGTCTTTGGAAGGTCTTGAATGCTTAATGAAGTGATTTATAACTTTGACGAAATTATCACGGGTCATCCAACCTGATTCATTCACAAGGCCAAGGGAACCTTCAGGTGTTCCAGCAAGCATAAAATTCTTAAAAATTTTTCTGGGAAACACAAAAACTGGAGGGATAATGTGACCCGCAGCTGACACAATGCAACAGATTGTGACCAGTTCTCCTCTTTCTCTGGATGTCACCTGGCCTATTTGCTTCACTCCTCGTGGGGCAATTACTTTTGGCACTTTCTGTACAGTGGTCAGACCTGACTCATCCAAATTGTAGATTTGAGCTCCACTCAAATTTAGTTTTGTAATGGTTTCCTTCACAATGTTGAAGAAGGTGCAAATATTATGTTTGTTGAAAGCTGTAGCTCTAGCCAGGGATGTTGCCTCAGGTTGCCTTATGGTCAGCTCGGGATTCCGTCGCAAAAATCCACAAAGCCAGTCATTCCCTGCCATCATTTGCTCATCCCAGGTTAAAGGATGTGCAATGTTATTGACTTTCGGCATCTCGTACGCCAATATACGAACGTTTTTAGTTGTGAGTCCATGGAACATTCTTGCACAATTTTTCAAGTAACTAGCAAAATCAGCTTCTTGCTTAGCTGTGAAAACAAGGCTATGCCTATAATTTGGTACGAGTCTAGTAGGCAGACCATTTCCTTCTCTGTCTTTTGTAAGATTGTTATTGAGGGTAGAGCGAGCAATGCCGTACTCCCTTGCAGCTTTCCTCACTTTCATTCCATTTTTCACAGCATTAACAGCTTCTCTCATACGTTCCTCCGTAACGAGACCCTTGTTGGTGTTTCTGATGTACAATCTTGGCATCTGAAACAAAAGAGTGACAGAATTATATAACATTTAGAATGGTAGGCCTATCATTTGCAAAGAAATACTGATCATAGCACGAATGGCGTGCATCTTTAATAAATCACTGAAATCAAATTTGTTAACAGTTTTATTGGTCTAGATTTAGACCCCAGTATTAAAAAGAATCAATAATGCTGATATTCGAATGCAATCTTCAACACTTTTAATAACAACATACTGTCTTGTCAATTTCTTCTATGGGAAGAAATGAACCATGGGGAGAAATGAACAGGTCCATTTCTCCCCCATCAATGTATTAAACTATTCAGCCATAAAGTCTCTTAAATCTAATATTATATGCTATATTTTTTATATGAGCTCTTAAATAACAAGTAAATAAAGATATTAACGTAATTACCTTGTCCTGATTCCTGACTATGCGTCTGCTTTACGATGGTGTCTGGAACTGGAAAAAGAAACTTTAGTGCAGAAATTTTTCAAACTTTGCGTGGGAACGACCTGTGCGGGAAGTCGATGGCAAATGAAAAATTCGGACTATGTTTGATGTGGAAAACAAACTTATTATGGTTTCACTTTCATTGCATCACAGCCAGGGGCCAGAGAGGGGGTGGTCCATTTCTCCCCTATGTCCATTTCTCCCCAGTCTCCCCTATTCCCGCCATTGAAATTTAACATGACGCATCTTAGCATACGATCTTAATAATTTCTGTTTGGGATGACCCCGCCAACTAAAATATTTGAAAGGATGCTCAATTTAATTATTTATACAAAATCAAGTGGCAACGTCTAATATAACGAGTACTATATAATCCTTAATACCGGGGAACAATAACAAGAAAACGTAAATCGCCGTTTGAAACGTCGCCGGAAACGTTCGGTAACGGAAAATGTAGTACCTACTTATATCAATCATGTCCCGCTTACAGACATCTTTGTATCGTAGTAGAGGCTTATAGACCTCCTACCCATCTGTAATTCACCAAAAAAGATGTTTTTTTGGTAATCTACCATCATCCATCCTCCTAACGTGTAGTGGCGCTGCAAAATGACATTGCCATCCAGGGCGTGTGAAGCTATTCTATGACACCCGGCCCATGAAACTGTGTTGCTCAACCATACCGTGTGAAACCCAGTGATCATTCACACCTGATAGTAACGAATGTGGTATCGCCATGAAGCCACGTAAGCAAAGAGAAACACCCCAAAACTCGCCTATGACTGTAGTAAACTTGTCACAGGCGCGATATGCCTATCAGCCGCCTCTGGCACCCATCTTGTATTCTTTCTTAAGTCTCGTGTTAAAGATTTATACTTCATCCTGCTGTTATCGGCTTTCCGTCCTTTGTGTGTGTGTGTTGTTGTTTCAGTTCCTTTCATTGCTTTATTAATTCTAACGTGCCTGGCTTATGGCTACCATGGTTATCATGGCCATGGTAATCCATGGCTTATGCTGCTTATTCTTGGTCGTAATTAAATCTCTGGCAGCTGTTATCAAGATATTACTAGCGTGTACTGCGAATTCATCAGCTGGAATCTCCTCCTGTATAGACACACTGTGTATATGTTTAATATATCTCACTTATACGCTGGAGTTACACATACCGAACTGTTTTATTTCTTATTGTTATATTCTGCAGCAGCCGTTAGTTCTCGTAAGTACAGAGATTACCAAGTAAAAGAGACTCAGATTACCTCAACGGATTTACATTGGTCTCGTCATCCCATGGGCACACGGAGATTGACAGCCGAATGCATATCGCTATATTGCATAATGCGTTGCTTACTGATCATTGTTCCATAGAGACACACACCTCTTAGAAGTGGGGAGCATTTTGTGTGATATTCACTGGCACAGGAAAGGAGCATAATGGGAACGACCCGTTGCTGTTAAGTTGGAACTGCGACTAACTACCTAACTAACTAACTAACTAACTAACTAACTAACTAACTAACCTCTTAGAAGCTATTATCTAATATCAAGAAGAAGAATGGGAAGAAGTAGTATTAGTAGTAGTAGTAGTAGTAGTAGTAGTAGTAGTAGTAGTAGTAGTAGTATTATTATTATTATTATTATTATTATTATTATTATTATTAGTAGTAGTAGTAGTAGTAGTAGTAATAGTAGTAGTAGAAGTAGTAGTAGTAGTAGTTGTTGTTGTTGTAGTAGTAGTAGTAGTAGTAGTAGTAGTAGTAGTAGTAGTAGTAGTAGTAGTAGCAGCAGCAGCAGCAGTAGTAGTAGTAGTAGTAGTAGTAGTAGTAGTAGTAGTAGTAGTAGTAGTAGTAGTAGTAGTAGTAGTAGTAGTAGTAGTAGTAGTAGTAAAGAAGGTAGAATATAATAATAATGATGATTATGATCATGCTGATGATGATTATGCTGATGAAGATGAAAAAGAGGATGATGATGGTGACGATGAAGAAGAATACCTGTTGTTTAATATACGAGAGCATGTGCTTCTAGCACAATATTCACAGTATTTAGCAGTAACATTAAAACGAGTTTTATAATTTTTTGAAAACCCACGTACTACAAGAAGCTATATCACTGAACATGTTGCATCAAAAATACACACACGTGAAATAAGAACATACCGTTCTTCATTAAGCTTACACTGTGTTCCTAGAACAGTAATTGTACACTGTTTCTACTAAAGTAATTGTTAAATAACGAGGGAGTTTTAAATTAAAACCTTAATTTTTCTGTTTTGTTTTTGTTTCTGTGAGTTGTCCAAACAGGTGGAAATCACTTGGGGCCAGGCCTGGAGAGTACGGGGTATGTGCTGTATACTGAAACTGGAAGTCTTCGAAGGTTTCAACAGCTACACCAGAAGTAGGGGGTAGAACATTGTCATGTTGCAAAAGGACATCTGTACTCAGAAGTCCACGCCGTTGATTGAAGGTCGAAACTTCTTAGTTCACTCATAAACATGCTTGACTGACAGGCATGCATCTTCATATTGGACCTTCATTCGCCGATGAATTTCTATAGATTTCATCCCTTCACTGTTCAAAAAACGGATAACAGAACGCTGCTCCTCTTTGGTGTATGTCAAAAGTGGGGCCGCCATCTTTAAACTGACCTTATGATGTTTGCACAGTGATGTTACGTACTTAACATTCTTGACATCCTTAACAACAATATTGACAGCTTACAAGACAATGGTATGGTTATTATTGTTTCTATAACACTTTTAAAGTTTTCATTTAAAGTATATTAAAAAGTTAAAATATCAAGAACTAGTTTAACACACACAAAAAATGCATTACAATAACTACTACATAAATGTCAAAGACAAGTTCGCTACCTTAGATTTCCTTAATTAACTGACGTTCACGGTAATGAACTCGATAACCAGGAATACAACAACTGGTACTCACTTGGAGGATAACTTGTCAGTGACTATTGATATATTCCTGGTGGTCATTGTTCGTAGGAGATCGTACCAATCCGTGGTATTTGTCTGGTAATCGTAGCTGTCAGCAATATTAAAGGTTCTTAATGTGTTGCTGGTGCGATTTCGACAGGCATATGGGCAAAACTTCGCTTTACTTGAAATGACATCCGGCTCCAGAGCAATTGCCGAGCCATATATAAGATTGTTACCTCGCACGTTATTTCGTACCTGAAACATAAACATTCTTATAAAATTTCTTGCTAGATCGTTAAGACGAACGTTGTGGCCAGGCGTAAATGATGGTTTTGTGGTCTAAATCGTGGAGTCAAAAATTGTGGGACGTTTTCCTTTGTTGGTTAGTGAACAACCTATGTCTTAGACGAGAACCGAGTGGCTATTGACTGTAGTGTCAGAGCATTCCTGGTATCAAGCTGGAGTCTCAACATAAGGCGACTTATTTTTGCGTAGTATCACAATTATTAGATGCTGGTGTTTAACTTTTATTTTTGTAGTGTCATATTGTTATAAGTGTCAAAATTTCTTTGTTGTGTCACATTCTCAGGAGCTTAGATTGTGAACATGCGTTTGTGGCACTTGAGATACCCTACAGACTCAGCCTTGGGGACAGACGTCTGGCAATTTGATAGGGACTAACCCATTGTTAATGTGGTATTGGACCGAAGTTCTACTGTATTTGTTATTGAACTTCAATGTTTGTATGAACACCAGTTTTTCTTAAAGCTGTAGTTATGTTATGTACTGGTATGTACCATACTTTCAATCACACTGAATGAAATGAATGGTCATCATCATTCTTGATG
Organism: Cepaea hortensis; assembly: GCA_963921405.1. Lineage (NCBI taxonomy): Eukaryota > Metazoa > Mollusca > Gastropoda > Stylommatophora > Helicidae > Cepaea > Cepaea hortensis. The sequence goes on from OY992894.1 coordinate 61,202,543, forward strand.
GACAAACAACATATTTAATGATGAAGGACCGCCAATTTTGAAGATGGAGGTTCGAAATGTTCTTAAGCATATGAAATGATTAAAGCTTTAGAAGAATATGGAATAGATCAAGTCACCAGACTGCTGAACACAGTATATGGTACTGGAGATATACCTTCCGAATTATGTAACTGTATTTATTGCAATCCCAAAGAAATCAGGAGTCTTGGAATGTGATCAACATAGAAAATTAATATAATGAGTCACATCACAAAGATTTTGCTACGAATTATCATGCAAAGAGTGAGGAAGAAAATACAACCTGAAATAGGGGAAGAACAATGTGGGTTTGTAGAAGGAGAGGGTACAGTAAATGCTGTGTATATTTCTTGCTTGATTGCTTGCTTGCGTTCGCTGGCTGTGAACTCCAGCGTGAAGTCCTGTATGTCGGATGAATACACCCTGTTGTCCAACATCAGCGTGATGTCATACCAGACTGAGGTTTGCGTGAGTATCCGTTGTCCCATGTCTGGCTTATTGGTGTGCAGACTGGTGGTTCCCTGCAGTGCAGGCATATACTCTCCGTCTTCGGAAAAATCAGCGATCCTACTACATTAGCCAGGACCCCGAAGGGACCTGTTGCCCAGGACGCACGACTAGGACGTGTTAGAAGGTCTTGGTCGGTATAAAACCTGGCCCTGCTGCCTTGGAATCACCTCTGCGTCTCTGCTGTGTATATGCTGAGAACAGTTATTGAACGTGCTATAGAAGTAAACAAGGATATTCATCTTTTCTTTATTGACTACACAAAGGCTTTTGATATAGTTAGACATGTCAACATGGTGGATATGCTTGCAGATGTACAAACTGATGGGAAAGGCATTAGACTTATAAAAACATATATCGGAAACAACCAGCTGCCATAAGGATTGATAATGAAGTGGGACAATATCAACTTATTAAGAGAGGTGTTAGGCAGGGATGTGTAATGTCTCCAGATCTTTTTTCCCCCTACAGTGAAAATATTTTCAGAAATGTAGAAGATATAAATTTGAATCAGCATTGGAGGACGAAACATCAATACCATTAGATATGCAGATGATACAGCATTGACTGCAGACAATGCGCAGGATCTGCAACAATTAGTAGATGCGGTTGTTGTACACAGTGTGCAACTGGGGTTAGAATTAAATTGTAAAAAGACACCGGTTATGGTAGTCACTAATAAGAACGAAATACCACAATGTAATATACAAGTAAATGGGACTATTCTTCAACAAGTGAATCGGTACAATTATCTCGGAACAGTCATAACATCTTATGGGAGATGCCTTGAAGAGATTAGAACAAGAATCGCCATGGCGAAAGTAGCCTTTAGCAAGATGAAAAACATTCTGACCAATAAAAAGATGTCAATTGAAACGAGAAAAAGAGTGCTGAGGGGATACATAGAGCCTGTTCTTTTGTATGGATGTGAAACATGGACAATGAGCAGTCAAGCTGAAAAAACGTCTGATGGCAGCAGAAATGTGGTTTCTGAGGAGAATGCAAAGAATACCATCGACAGACAGAAAAACCAATGACCAAGTACTACAGGAGACAAATTACAATCGTAAATTGATTAGAGAAATTAGACGTAGACAGTCAACATTTTTTGGACATGTTATGAGAAGAAATGGATTGGAGAACTTAGTGACAACTGGCAAGATCGAAAGGAACAGACCAAGAGGAAGACCGAGAGGAAAATATCTGGATGGCTTGGCCACATGGCATGGACGAGACAGGAACACTGAGCTGATCCACGACTCTGGTGATCAAGTGAAATGGTGAGTCATGACCGCCCACGCTTTCCGGCATGGTACATGATTGATTGACCACAGCCTGACAGCTCAAGGCACTGTCTGGGTTTGGACATGGTAGCTCCAGCTGAACATCAGTAATAGGTCAAATACCTGTCTCAAGAATCCTGAACCTTCTTACTTATTCCATCCCTTGTCTTGTGAGATTGGGTGGGGTGGGGTGGGGGGGGGGGGGGGGGGGTTCTCTTTTTACTTTTTTTCTTCGTCTTTGGGCCGTACACAGTCAGCGTTGCGCGTTCTCTACCTCACCTCACAGTAACGAAAGTTCATTATTTTGTTTCCCCTCGGCTTAAACAACTACTGGTTGTTTGGCGCTCACAGAAGTAGAGATTAGATGACTCACTAGACAACACAAAAATTGAAAGCTATAGTTACTGTCTGGGATTTGAACCTGTCACCTCCAAATGACGACAGTGCCTCCCTAAAGGAACAAGTGTACTTCGACGCATGACCAAATAGACACCCCTAAAAAGCGTATCTTCTAATGAAGACATGAACCCACAGCTATCGAATATGGATATAATTCATATCTAACTATTTAAATAGCACGCACCTTTGGTTTCCGATTTTATATAAATCAGCATAGGTAAAATAACAAACACGCAAATATCGGACCGTAATGCTGTGTCCAGTATATTCATGAACATTTAATGAAAAGAAATGATTGATCGGTTCAAATTGTGTGCACGTATTACACAGAAATATCAATTGGTGAACCTTTTGAGGCCAGTAAGACAGTTCATAAATAAACACAAATGTACTATTTGGCGTCCATAGAAGTAGAAGAGAGTAGTCGGGATTAGAGGAGGCACTAGACAACATAGACAATTAAAAGCTTCAAAAAATTAAATCTTGGCAATAGGTGGCTTTCCCACATCTTCTTATTGTATTTGTGAAGTTCTACTGATCTATGAGACGCTGAGACAGTACCCTTTTCTCTCGGGTATAGGTAATTGGGGTAACTCTCTAGTCCCGTGAAGCAGAACTAAACTGTCAGAATGTAAGTAGTGTAATGTTAGTAAACTCCGTACATTCTGAAGGAATAAGTGAATTGTGAATTCTCTTCACTTCGTTTCTGAAGTTTTTCGGAGTTATTTTCTGTGTTCCGACGTTTAGACGGATTTCACATCCAGGCACGATCAGAAAAAGCCGTTCTACAGCCTAGCACTTAACTGAAGTGATTGTTGTGAGAAGCTGTATTATAAGCGTCTTCTTATAAACGTGATGACGATCTACAGCGAAATCCAGTTGTCTGTCTATTTCCTAATTTAAAGCTAAGGAGGCAATTGCAATTGTGTCGGGTTGATTTTCAGGAAACAAAATTACCCATTTCAACAAGCATGTCTTGACCTAGATTTAACCGGGAAACGGTGTCCTGCGAGAAGGTCATATTAACCTAGATTGAGACAGTTCTGTATTGTCTCTGGTTGATTCGGGTTTAAGAATTAGTTTGCCGCCTGTCTTTACGAGGAAGTGTCTTAACGGATTACTTCTTCTAAATAATAATTCCTCGAGACCAAAGCTATCATTCAACTTCCATCATGGGGAAGGTAGAAGCCAGGATTATTATATCATCTTCCTGTTGCGTGACATAATAAACGGCAAGGAACTAAACCACCAACCTGTCCGTCGATGATAGAATTTAGAAGGTGAGGAATGGTGAAGTTAAAATCTACATCCAGGGTTTTTGGTTACTTACATAAGTGTGCTCTGTTGTGTTAATGATCTACCCACACAAATGAAGTTCTACCAAACCTCATACGAATGTAGCTGCCTGGATACACCCACACACACCAAACACCTCCTTGCTGTCAAGGGAAGAAGTCATCCGTGTTGTCTGCCTTTACACACTCCTTTACTGTCCTCGGAACAAGATCGTCCGTATAGACCAACTTAACACATATCCTTTGCTGACACAGAAATCAAACCATGCGTGTTAATTGCCATTACCCACACATAGCCTTTATATGTACTCGATGGAGATGGATGAAGAGCGACATACAACAGAACCCACCCCCTCTTCTCTCTCGTCTTTTTTTTTCTTTATTATGTATTACAGGGAAGGCTTACTGGAGCAGCCTGTACACCTATAAGCAATCTTTGAGGTGGCAGAGAACGCTTGCCCCTGGTACTTACCTACGCTTTACTACGTGGCAGGCGGTGTTGTTCAATGATGTCTAGCCATGCCTCAAGAACTTATGATCTACTCATAAAATATGGTACTCTGTCATCATCCTGAACTGGAACTTTCCACTAGATAGACTAGGCCTGAGACCTGAGGCGGAATGCCCAGAAATGATGTGTATTAGGATTATAAAAATCCATATAAAATCCTGTCTAGTCCAGAGGAGAAATGTCCTGGAGGCCAGACCAAGGATGTTGGTCTAATCCTTGCGGAATTGAAAGCACTAGAGAGACTCAATCAGTGTGCACTGTAGTAGGATGTACTAGTAAAGTTTTATGGAATGGTACACCTCAGCTGTTCTTGTTACATGAGCCTCTTTATTGTTGAGTACTGGTGAGGAGACGAATCACCTCCAGTCAGTCAGGGGACCGAGACTGGGCTAACAATCATATCCATATAGAAGAAACCTAAGAACCCTGAAGATGAGGGCCATTGTCCAGATCTGAGAATGGGGCCAAGAGTCCGACCAGAGACGGTACACCCAGGACATCAATATAGTGTCCAGAAGGAATTCCACTGCATCAGGTGATTTCATTCCAAAATCTCTGCATCTGTAACATCTGAAAGACGGTCATCGCCTAATCTAGCTGAATGATTATCCAGCCCTCTGGACCAGTTTCTGTCTAATAGCACTACCTTTTCGTGGGTATCATTTTCAGAGACTGAGTCTCTATTAAAGAGTCTCTTTTATCTTTTTCTAGAAGTTGAGTTGTTCTTGATAGTACTTAGGTGTCTGTATTTAACAATACCCATTTAAAGTGACGTTGTCGTCCGGTATCTTCTGCAGGGCGACAATCATTAGAGTGGGATAGAAGATAAACCTATATACAAGTACACTATAGCAAAAGTTTTTTTTTTTTTAAATCCCTCCTTCAATATGACACAATGATCTATTTCAGGGTGAATGAAAACATAATTTCTGATCTGCTACAATATGCTCATACTATACGATTACATAGAATATAGAATAGCATGAAGATACGCAAAAATAATAATAAAAGAGAAAACCAAAAAGCCGGAGGAATATGGAGAAATCTAAATAAAAGCTACAAAGAGGCAACTAAAAACTTCTACAAAATGACTAGTGCAATGAATCAAGATATGGAAAATCTTTAAACGATATGGAGTGAATACACATCTAACAAACTTATGCAGAAGCTTATACAATAACAGTGAATGCATAGTGAGAACAAATGGAGGACACTCAGAATCCTTCACCGTCAGATCTGGAGTGCAAAAAAGGTTGTGTCCTGTGCCCCCTCTTGTTCATCTATATCTATAAAACACAATGTATGTATGTATGTGGGTAGAGATGTATTTGATGCGTTCGATAACGGTCCATCCGATTGAGATGAAATTTTCTACACGTCTTCTTTTCATTCCCGTGCAACCAACTGTCATAGTTTTTTTTATTGTAGAATCAGCTATTTACTTACTAAAATTTAATAACTAAATTACATGACTTAACATAAGAAATAATATATAAATGGACATAACTTTTAGTAGCATTGCTATATCTTAGGTTAAGTCCCCTGGCTATAGATAGATAGACAGATAGATAGATAGATAGATAGATAGATAGATAGATAGATAGATAGATAGATAGATAGATAGATAGATAGATAGATAGATAGATAGATAGATAGATAGATAGATAGATGTGACCCGATAGATAAAGAGGGTGGGATAGACGGAGGGAGAGACGGACGGACGGACGGGCAGGCAGACAGACAGACAGACAGACAGACAGACAGACAGACAGACAGACAGCCGGCTGGGTCGTCAGACAGACAGACAGACAGACGGGAACGGGAACTTATATGACTACTTACATGAATTAAATGAGATGATCACCATCAGGGGCTGGGCGAAGCCGGGCCGGGTCAGACAGACAGACAGACAGACAGACAGACAGACAGACAGACAGACAGACAGACAGATAGATAGATAGATAGTCGGGAACTGGAGCTTATATGTCTACTTCTTCTTCTTCTTCTTCTTCTTCTTCTTCTTCTTCTTCTTCTTCTTCTTCTTCTTCTTCTTCTTCTTCTTCTTCTTCTTCTTCTTCTTCTTCTTCTTCTTCTTCTTCTTCTTCTTCTTCTTCTTCAGCTTTCCGAGCCATTGAGGTTCTTTGCTGCAAATACAATCCGTCTCCATTCGTCTCTCTGGTGGACCTTCTCTTGCCAGTCGTTGATTCCAAGTGCTTGTAGGTCTGTACATGTATTAACTCTCCACCGTCTTCTTGGTCTACCTCGGGGTCTACGGTCATTTATTTCCTGAGTGTAAGCGAGTTTTGTTTCCCTATTATCTTCCATTCTTTCTATATGCCCCAGCCATTGTAGTCTATTAGCCTTCATGATACCAGTGATTAGCGGGGACTTAAACAGATCATAAATGTCTTTGTTACTTCTTCTTTTCCACTCTCCACTTTGTGTATCCCTAATGGGTCCAAAGATGCGTCTTAAAATTTTGTTCTCAAAGGTTTGTAACAAGGCTTCGTCTCCTTTCGTTGTACTCCAGGTTTCAGAGCCATACAGCACAACTGGTCTGATCAGTGTTTTGTATATTGTGATTTTGGTGTTACGAGATAGCGCCTTTGATTTTAGTAGATGTTGTAGTGCATTGTATATCTTATTTCCAGAGTTGATTCTAGTTTGTATTTCTTCCCTTATGATGTTGGAGCAGTTGAAGATTGTACCCAGGTATTTGTATGTTTCCGTTCTTTTAATGGTCATATTATCTATTTGTATGTGGCCAGAGTTTTTAGCCATTCTATTATATGACTACTTATATGAATTAAATGAGATGCTCCCCACCAGGAAAAATGTTAGAATTTATATTTATAAGATCAGATTAAGATGGAGCAAAATTTAAAATAAAACTTAAGAGAGCTTTCTATACTAAATTACAAAGATTACACCCAACATATAACAGAGAAAAACTGCAAGACATTACAGTCAAAGAGAAATTTACAGATGAAATAAAATGTAAACTTGAAACTCTGCAAAACCCTTTGGAGGAAAGCGTTGACCAAACTTGGTTGAACATCAAGAATACAATTCAGTCTACCGCAGAAGAATGTCTCGGTGTGTTAACCACGCATAGAAAGAACAGATGGTTCAATCAAAAATGTGAAGAAGCAGTCATTAGGAAGAAGAATGCCAGACATGTATGGTTAAATGACATCAATAACATCCAAAAGGAAGAGCATTATAGAAATGAATGTAAAGAGGCTACACAAATAGTCAGACAGCAGAAACGAGAATATATGAGTAATATAATCAAAGATATGGAAACTAATCACCAGAAAATGAATCCAGAAAATTTTTTAAAGAACTGAAGTCAATGAAACGAGGGCACCAACAAAACACATATGGTTTAAAAGACAAAAATGGGAATATGATAAATACCAATGAGGAAATGTGCAACACATGGAAAGAATATTTTATTGAATTACTAAATTGTGAAGCTCCAAGTCACATTTTCCCACTGGAAGAGGTTCTAACATGCGAACCACAAATTGAAGAACCTACATTTGAAGAAATCCTATATGTAATCACACGACTTAAAAACAATAAGGCAACTGGGACTGATGGAATTGCTGCTGAATTTATAAAGGCAGGTGGCCATGCATTACATCTAAAGCTATACGAACTAATAATAAAAATCTGGAGGACAGAAGAATTACCCCATGACTGGAAAGAGTCATTATTGATACCTATCTTTAAGAAAGGAGACAAGTTCCAATGTGGAAATTATAGAGGAATATCACTACTGTCCACAAGCTATAAGATACTATCCGCAGTATTACTAAATAGACTAAAACCATATTCAGAAGACATATTAGGTGACTATCAGGCGGGTTTTAGACAAAACAGATCAACAATAGATCAGATATTTATCTTACGACAAATAGCCGAGAAACATTGGGAATATAAAAGAGATCTCCATAACATTTTTGTGGATTTTAAAAAGGCTTATGATAGTGTCCATAGGAATAGTCTATGGAATGCTATGCAGGAATTTGGAATACCAAGGAAGTTAATCAACATGACCAGACTATGCATGGAAGATACTTATAATATAGTAACATATAAAGGCAGGAAATCAGACCCCTTCCAAATAACATCTGGCTTGAAACAGGGTGATGCACTATCGCCGCTACTCTTCAATCTGGCTCTAGAGAAAGTTGTAAGGAAGGTAAAGGAGGAATGTGATATTGGAGGAACATCCAAGCTGCTTGGTTATGCAGATGATATAGATATTATAGGGCAAAGTGAACAAAAGACATTGGAAATATTGACTCACTTAAAGGAAAAAGCCCAACAGATGGGGCTGGTTAACCAAGATAAGACAGAATATATGGTAATTTCAAGAGACGGAATGGCTAGAAACTCTGGCCACATACAAATAGATAATATGACCATTAAAAGAACGGAAACATACAAATACCTGGGTACGATCTTCAACTGCTCCAACATCATAAGGGAAGAAATACAAACTAGAATCAACTCTGGAAATAAGATATACTATGCACTACAACATCTACTAAAATCAAAGGAGCTATCTCGTAACACCAAAATCACAATATACAAAACACTGATCAGACCAGTTGTGCTGTATGGCTCTGAAACCTGGAGTACAACGAAAGGAGACGAAGCCTTGTTACAAACCTTTGAGAACAAAATTTTAAGACGCATCTTTGGACCCATTAGGGATACACAAAGTGGAGAGTGGAAAAGAAGAAGTAACAAAGACATTTATGATCTGTTTAAGTCCCCGCTAATCACTGGTATCATGAAGGCTAATAGACTACAATGGCTGGGGCATATAGAAAGAATGGAAGATAATAGGGAAACAAAACTCGCTTACACTCAGGAAATAAATGACCGTAGACCCCGAGGTAGACCAAGAAGGCGGTGGAGAGATAATACATGTACAGACCTACAAGCACTTGGAATCAACGACTGGCAAGAGAAGGTCCACCAGAGAGACGAATGGAGACGGATTGTATTTGCAGCAAAGAACCTCAATGGCTCGGAACGCTGAAGAAGAAGAAGAAGATTAAGATGCACTTGCCCAGTCAGTTATACCAAGTACAGTAAAACCTTGGTTTGCGTGGCCTTCGGTTATCGTCGGTTTCAGGTTTCGTCGATTTTTTTTTTATTCAACGAAAAATTTGTCTCTGTTTTCGTCAGTTGCTTCGGATTTCGTCGGCGTGTCCAAATGACCTGGCTGCTAATTTTGTGAAAACAAAGGGACCCACACGTTCTTTTTCTCAATTTGACTTTGTCTTTCGCTGTGTGAGCATCACTTGCTAATAATAAAATACGAGAACGACATTAAGATTGCTGAACAGCCGCATGTACGGGAAGTGGCCGTCCACGATAAGTTCCAATGTGGTGAAAAAGGAAGCAATAAAGGAGGCTAAAGTAGCGAAAGGCCTGATTGTGCTAACGAAATAGAGATCGTAAACAATTGACGACGTCGAACAGTTATTATTAATTCAGATAAATCAAAACCAGTTAGATGGCGATTCTGTTTCGGAGACAATCATGTGTGAAAAGGGCAGATTGTTGTATGCCGATCTCATTACAAAAATGCCTGGGACGAGTGCTATGGAAGCTGACAATCAGCAATTAATTCATGCCTACTCTCGTCCTGGCTATGTGATTATCTATACCGATAACTCTGTGTTAACAGGCAAAAAAGTACATTTAGATTAATAGCAAAAGAACATGGTCGATGTCTAGTAAACTAGAGCTTGGCATATGACACCGCAACCGCAAGTCTCAGAATGGAGGTGGGCTAGGTTAGCGCAGCTTTCCGCTGCTTGGAGAACGAACTGTGTATGCATGTTGTGATTATGACTAATTCACAAAGCATGATGGCAAATGTGAAGACTGGCATGCTTCCTGCAGATTGGCTTGCATCGGTTCAGAGGTCGTGGGTTGTGAGCATTCTCTGGATCTCTGATGTAGTTGGAAATGAACAGGCAGCTGGTGCCACATCATTACGGGATGATTTGATGCATGATAAGGCAGATGTGATGAAGGCTCTCTGGAAGAATGAGATTAATGCAGAAGAACATATGGACTATCATGGTCTAAAGAGAATGCAGCAGCAGGGGGATGGTCAGAGGATCTAGTTGTCACGAAACGGCCAGATTTCTTTCCTCTTGGTTGGTTTCCTTACCAGTGGAAACCCCTTGCTATTTCTAGACGGTGTAATCCATGAGGAAAACTCGCTTTTGGTACGTTCTACTGACTTCTAGATGTTTAACGCCCCAGTGTTTCTTTTGCACACGGGGGTAGCTAAAAATTTGTGAGTTCAGTCAATCTCGCTTTTGCTGTAAAAATGTGTAGCGGCACGTAAAAGTGGTAAATTTCATTCTTTTCGAGACGTCGAACGAGAGAAGGTAGTTAGCCTACTTGATAGGAAAGGGCAGTTCGCTTCTTGACGTGGTGGCAACAACCACGTGCTTGAACAGCCTGTCTTTATAGGAACTGAAGGTTCTCGACAGTTTAAAGATGGCAAGGCGAAGTGTTGTTCTCATTTGAAAAGGTATATTGATTTTATATTCTTTACTCGAAGCGGTTGACCGATTAATAAGGTTGTCGACGGGAGCAGCGACTAGGGCTAACGTGTCGGGAAAGGGTCACGTTTTTCATACTAATGAGGAGTTACCGATTTGCTAGAATGCCGGGCTCTCCTTCGGGAGACCCGGGTCATCGAATCCTCGGTAAGGTGTGGAGTTTTTTTTTCCTGTCCGGGGCAAAAAGAAACCTCTAACCTGCACAGTTCGCGGCGATTGCACTAGCCACGCGGCCATAATTTCTCAGGCTCAAGACCCCCGTGTCCTACACCGCAAGGTACTATAGGCAATAAGTGACAGACTTTTTTTTTTTTTTTTTGACAGTTTACTTCGAGAGAATTCGCGAAGAATGTCGACACTGTTAGTGCAGTTTACATTGGTAAATACTGTGTGGGAAAGAGCATCATTTCTCGGCATCAGAAAGAGCCGGAAATATTACTTTATCACTAGCTTAGGTGAGGCAGTGAGACTATATACGGCTGTCGATCGGGAGCGAGCATCGGCCGATCCTTGTCTATATTCTTTACTATCGCCAGATAAGGAATATTAAAGGTAGTCGGGTCCACAAAGAACCCAGACTATTCGTCCCTTAAATATGATCTGATGTCTTATAATTTAGCGAACATTAATTATGAGCAATAGAAGGGTATTTTCTTTCACCAAAATTGTGGAAGAGAGGGGCAAAGGAAAGGAACACAGAATGCGTTCCAAATATAGTAACGCAGATCCATAAGGACCAGCATAACCGTTCACCCGAAGATCACACTGTTAGGAAGGGGTGAAGGAACGGGTGTTTATACTTACCCTCTACATGGAGGAAGATATCATGTACCCGCACCACTCTTGACCTTCTACCAGGGAGGAAAGACTCCATTACGTGCCATATAGCGAGCACGCCAACACAGGATACAGAAAGAGGATAAAGGGATTTTTCCTAAGGATGCACTAAAGTGGATAGTGAACCAACGAAGCTAAGGGATACAAGAGACGTCACAGGACCAAATAAAAAAAAAAAAAAAAACAGACGATGTCGTGCCATCTTCAAGATTAGATGTGTTTTTCGATTGTGGAACCGAATTGGATATTTGGATGCAAGCAAGTGTATTTGAGCTTCAAGTGGATAATAACCGGAGGCAATTGTTGGAAAGCAACTATGGAACTAAATGAATCTATCAAGAAACGTAACGACCAGGAGCACAGGATAGTGGGATAGAAATAGGCTAGGTGGCAAGGTGAATAATGATGCAGGTATGAACGTATTTAATTGTACACACGTTAGATAGACGGGTACCGATATCTAGTGACACTATATTTTATAGTTTAATCTGTGACACCAAATTAAAACGGTGTTAAACTTTTACTGGAGCCACGTCCTTATTTTCATTATCGAGTTCGCTCTTTGTTGGTGTTACGGTTTCTACGAGCTAAATTAATATGCTTGCTGTGGATTCTCAATAAGTTATAGGAGGGATCAACAGCGCAGCAACATGGGGACTCTTCACGGGCCAAGTGTTTTCAACATTGCTTGCTCCCACCACGATCCACAAGTGAAGTAAATAGAAATAGATTGAATTGCGCATCAGATATATCCACAAGGTGTGCACGGAATGAATGTCTACACACCAGAATACACCGAGACGCACCATATAGAACGCGCCGGAAATTAGAACGTTCCAGTTAAAACAGTACAAGTAATTTATGAAAGAATATTTGTTATTTTGAAAGTGCCTGAGGAAGGTAAGAGGAACATTATACTACATATTAATATACCTCTTTTATCGGGCACATACACGAAAGCTGACGTGCCTGAGAATGAACAGATAAGAACAGATAATAATAACGTACACCACTATATTTGAACAATATATAATGACACAAAGTAGTGCAGCTTTACATAACAGAGTTACGACACATACAGAACGTTGCGGCGGTTAGCCTTCATCAGCAAACAAACACATTCACAAACACAACATACAGTCAAGGAGAACTCCTGTGACTACATTAGAAGGTGATGACAGGACGAGAGGAACAAATGCATGGGAAAATGGAAGCAATGAAGAGGAAACGAGAATTGACAAAATGTTAATTGAAAAGAATGTTAGTCGAAGAAAATGTTTAATAGAAAAACTGTTTATAGAGAAAAAAACTGTATACTCACCTCACGTACGGACCTGTGAATGTTTACGGAAATCTCAGGTGTATTTTTATAACGGTGCTGGATGTTACGGTACAGTGAGCACATAGAAAGAAGGGGGCGGGGTAGGAGGCGTGTAAAATTGACCACGACCTTATTGTGTTATTGGTCTGGGTGGACTGGTGTGTAGGAACACGTGTACTTACATAGACACACTTCAACTGACAAAATGCTAGTGTATGTGGACATGCAAGAAGAGAGAGAGGGAGAGAGAGAGAGAGAGAGAGAGAGAGAGAGGAGAGCGAGAGAGAGAGACAGACAGAGAGAGACAGAGAGAGGAAAAGTGCCTGCGACCTACCACATGGGGTATATTGTAACCTACGAAATAGTCAGTATGGTTGCTAGTCATACAACGCGCTTCAGGAGCCCCTCGCCCAGTCCTAGAGTTGTTGGGGTTGTGTAAGATCCAACCACTGGCAATGCACGTGAAGAAGGTATGCACAGAGAAGCCAGATGTAAGAGGAGAGAGAGAGGGAGAGAGAGAGTGAGAGAGAGAGAGCGCGAAAGGGGGGAGAGAGGGGGAGAGAGAGGGAGAAGAGAGAGGGGGAGAGGGAGGGAGAGAGAGAGGGAGAGAGAGAGGGAGAGAGATAGAGAGAAAGGGAGAGAGATAGAGAGAAAGGGAGAGAGAGAGGGGGAGAGGAAGAGAGAGGGAGAGAGAGAGGGAGAGAGAGAGGGGGAGAGAGAGGGAGAGAGAGAGGGACAGAGAGTGAGAGAGAGAGAGTGAGGGAGGGTGAGAGCGAGAGAGGGGGAGGGCAAGAGAGAGATCAAGGGAGGGACAGAAAGCGCGAGAGGGAGTGAGAGAAGGAGAGAGAGAGCGAGAGAGAGAGGGAGTGAGAGAGGAGGAGAGAGAGAGCGAGAGAGG
>OY992894.1:61221216-61228716 GCA_963921405.1 Cepaea hortensis
TGCACAGGCTGATACGATCGGTCTGCCCGGATTGTTCAGTTTGTGTGTTTTGGGCAGCATACAAAACATTGATCTGCCCAAGCAGCTGTCATACTTATTTAAAGACTTGGCTTCTGGGGGAAGAAGCCCTTGTTGGATCAGCGCAGAAGTGACCAGTTTGACCTGGTGGTTATTGTCGACTGTGTCATCTGTTGGGCGTGGTTGGTAGAAAGACCCATCACTGAGTTGTTTATGTCCTTCTGCAATGTACAAGTCCTTCCGCCAAACAACGACTGCTCCACCCTTGTCAGCGGGTTTAATGATGATGTCGTCCCGACGTTGAAGTTGGGTCAGCGCCTCCCTTTCATCTGAAGTGAGGTTGGAACGTCTGAGTGGTCTTGGTCGTAGTTTCTGAATGTCAAAAAGCGTTTTGTCGATGAACAGGTCTAATGCCTTAGAAGATCCAGGGTTAGGTGTCCACGAAGACTTGGCTCTTGGAAATACTGAACAGTCATCAGCTGGGCTAGAGGGGGTGGGAGTGGCGGAGTTGTTGGTTTTAGTGCTGAAGAAGTATTTCAGTCGGAGAGTACGGTGAAACCTATGTACGTCCTGTAGTACTGTATAATAGTCGACCGATGGTCGCAACGGAATGAAACGGAGGCCTTTGTTCAAGACCGCCCTCTCAAAGTCTGACAGAGGGAGATCAGGGGGAATGCAGACTACGCGATTGTCGGGCCTATTATCCACCGGCTGGGTTGAAGGGGGAGTGGGGGGCAAGCGGGTACGAAGACCCGCCAACTTTGCGTGTTTAGCTACAGATAGCGATTTATATAGTGCATGGTTAGAGGTATTGATAACAGTACGGATGACACAGTACAAAAAGTAATTATGGGTGGTCAACTCGCGTAGGCGTGTCGATAGCTTTGTAATTTGAGACGTGAGGTCCGATAGTTGGTACCCGTAATTAGCCACTATACATCGCATGCGACTAAAGGAGCATTGTCTGTCAATCTGTAACAAACGTGTCACGGACTGGCTGTTAAGATTGCCTGCTGCCGGGTGGAACCGTGACGAGAACCCTCGGGGCACTATACGCGATCTTAAGCACGCTGTTAAGAAGTGAACATGGCAGGTGGTTCGAGTCTTCTTAAGAATGTGGATGCCGAGATCCGTACACGTTTGTTTGAGATCAGTAGGTAATAGGCTGAAACAGAACATGATGTGAGATCTAGCTTGATGGAACGTTGGAGAAGTAGGAGCCATATCGGGACAGGTAGAGAATGAGGAAAAAAGAGACAATCTGTGTATGTTATGGTAAGGGGGAAGGCAGAGAGGTGTGGGGAATGAAATATGAAACAGGGGATGAGAGGCGGGTATAGATAAGAAAAATGGAATAAAGCAGAGGACCCAAATGTATATGTGTAGGTATGAAATGGGAGTGGTGGTGGATGTGACTTGGCAATAGGAGGATGATGATGTAGTCTCAATGGAAGATACGGTGGATCTAAATAAACACAGAAATGATAGCTGGTACTGGCTACGGTTCAGTGAATAAATATAACACCCGATGGCAACAAATAACGGTTAACAGAGGAAAATAGTACGATTAGTTGCAGTTGAAAACATAGAAAAGTATGCATAAAATTTGGCGGAACTGCGGTAAAGCTGTGAAAGTTTAAACAATATATAATGACACAAAGTAGTGCAGCTTTACATAACAGAGTTACGACACATACAGAACGTTGCGGCGGTTAGCCTTCATCAGCAAACAAACACATTCACAAACACAACATACAGTCAAGGAGAACTCCTGTGACTACATTAGAAGGTGATGACAGGACGAGAGGAACAAATGCATGGGAAAATGGAAGCAATGAAGAGGAAACGAGAATTGACAAAATGTTAATTGAAAAGAATGTTAGTCGAAGAAAATGTTTAATAGAAAAACTGTTTATAGAGAAAAAAACTGTATACTCACCTCACGTACGGACCTGTGAATGTTTACGGAAATCTCAGGTGTATTTTTATAACGGTGCTGGATGTTACGGTACAGTGAGCACATAGAAAGAAGGGGGCGGGGTAGGAGGCGTGTAAAATTGACCACGACCTTATTGTGTTATTGGTCTGGGTGGACTGGTGTGTAGGAACACGTGTACTTACATAGACACACTTCAACTGACAAAATGCTAGTGTATGTGGACATGCAAGAAGAGAGAGAGGGAGAGAGAGAGAGAGAGGAGAGAGCGAGAGAGAGAGAGACAGACAGAGAGAGACAGAGAGAGGAAAAGTGCCTGCGACCTACCACATGGGGTATATTGTAACCTACGAAATAGTCAGTATGGTTGCTAGTCATACAACGCGCTTCAGGAGCCCCTCGCCCAGTCCTAGAGTTGTTGGGGTTGTGTAAGATCCAACCACTGGCAATGCACGTGAAGAAGGTATGCACAGAGAAGCCAGATGTAAGAGGAGAGAGAGAGAGGGAGAGAGAGAGTGAGAGAGAGAGAGCGCGAAAGGGGGGAGAGAGGGGGAGAGAGAGGGAGAAGAGAGGCTCCTGAAGTGTACTGTGCAATAATCAACCATACTGACTATTTCATAGGGTACAGTACGAGGGAAACGTCGTACACGTAGACCGACGCGCCCCACACGCCTCATGTGGTATATCACAGGCACTTTTCCTCTCTCTCTCTCTCTCTCTCTCTTCTCTCTCTCTCTCTTTCTCTCTCTCCCTCCCTCTCTCTCTCTTTCACCCTCTCGCTCTCTCCCTCTCTCTCTCGCTCTCCCCTCTCTCGCTCTCTCTCTCCTCCTCTCTCACTCCCTCTCTCTCTCGCTCTCTTTCTCCTTCTCTCACTCCCTCTCGCGCTTTCTGTCCCTCCCTTGATCTCTCTCTTGCCCTCCCCCTCTCTCGCTCTCACCCTCCCTCACTCTCTCTCTCTCTCACTCTCTGTCCCTCTCTCTCTCCCTCTCTCTCCCCCTCTCTCCCTCCCTCTCTCTCTCCCTCTCTCTCTTCCTCTCCCCCTCTCTCTCTCCCTTTCTCTCTATCTCTCTCCCTTTCTCTCTATCTCTCTCCCTCTCTCTCTCCCTCTCTCTCCCCCCTCCCTCTCCCCCTCTCTCTTCTCCCTCTCTCTCCCCCTCTCTCCCCCCTTTCGCGCTCTCTCTCTCTCACTCTCTCTCTCTCCCTCTCTCTCTCCTCTTACATCTGGCTTCTCTGTGCATACCTTCTTCACGTGAATTGCCAGTGGTTGGATCTTACACAACCCCAACAACTCTAGGACTGGGCGAGGGGCTCCTGAAGCGCGTTGTATGACTAGCAACCATACTGACTATTTCGTAGGTTACAATATACCCCATGTGGTAGGTCGCAGGCACTTTTCCTCTGTCTGTCTCTCTCTGTCTGTCTCTCTCTCTCGCTCTCCTCTCTCTCTCTCTCTCTCTCTCTCTCTCTCCCTTTCTCTCTTCTTGCATGTCCACATACACTAGCATTTTGTCAGTTGAAGCGTGTCTATGTAAGTACACGTGTTCCTACACACCAGTCCACCCAGACCAATAACACAATAAGGTCGTGGTCAATTTTACACGCCTCCTACCCCGCCCCCTTCTTTCTATGTGCTCACTGTACCGTAACATCCAGCACCGTTATAAAAATACACCTGAGATTTCCGTAAACATTCACAGGTCCGTACGTGAGGTGAGTATACAGTTTTTTTTCTCTATAAACAGTTTTTCTATTAAACATTTTCTTCGACTAACATTCTTTTCAATTAACATTTTGTCAATTCTCGTTTCCTCTTCATTGCTTCCATTTTCCCATGCATTTGTTCCTCTCGTCCTGTCATCACCTTCTAATGTAGTCACAGGAGTTCTCCTTGACTGTATGTTGTGTTTGTGAATGTGTTTGTTTGCTGATGAAGGCTAACCGCCGCAACGTTCTGTATGTGTCGTAACTCTGTTATGTAAAGCTGCACTACTTTGTGTCATTATATATTGTTTAAACTTTCACAGCTTTACCGCAGTTCCACCAAATTTTATGCATACTTTTCTATGTTTTCAACTGCAACTAATCGTACTATTTTCCTCTGTTAACCGTTATATGTTGCCATCGGGTGTTATATTTATTCACTGAACCGTAGCCAGTACCAGCTATCTTTTCTGTGTTTATTTAGATCCACCGTATCTTCCATTGAGACTACATCATCATCCTCCTATTGCCAAGTCACATCCACCACCACTCCCATTTCATACCTACACATATACATTTGGGTCCTCTGCTTTATTCCATTTTTCTTATCTATACCCGCCTCTCATCCCCTGTTTCATATTTCATTCCCCACACCTCTCTGCCTTCCCCCTTACCATAACATACACAGATTGTCTCTTTTTTCCTCATTCTCTACCTGTCCCGATATGGCTCCTACTTCTCCAACGTTCCATCAAGCTAGATCTCACATCATGTTCTGTTTCAGCCTATTACCTACTGATCTCAAACAAACGTGTACGGATCTCGGCATCCACATTCTTAAGAAGACTCGAACCACCTGCCATGTTCACTTCTTAACAGCGTGCTTAAGATCGCGTATAGTGCCCCGAGGGTTCTCGTCACGGTTCCACCCGGCAGCAGGCAATCTTAACAGCCAGTCCGTGACACGTTTGTTACAGATTGACAGACAATGCTCCTTTAGTCGCATGCGATGTATAGTGGCTAATTACGGGTACCAACTATCGGACCTCACGTCTCAAATTACAAAGCTATCGACACGCCTACGCGAGTTGACCACCCATAATTACTTTTTGTACTGTGTCATCCGTACTGTTATCAATACCTCTAACCATGCACTATATAAATCGCTATCTGTAGCTAAACACGCAAAGTTGGCGGGTCTTCGTACCCGCTTGCCCCCCACTCCACCTTCAACCCAGCCGGTGGATAATAGGCCCGACAATCGCGTAGTCTGCATTCCCCCTGATCTCCCTCTGTCAGACTTTGAGAGGGCGGTCTTGAACAAAGGCCTCCGTTTCATTCCGTTGCGACCATCGGTCGACTATTATACAGTACTACAGGACGTACATAGGTTTCACCGTACTCTCCGACTGAAATACTTCTTCAGCACTAAAACCAACAACTCCGCCACTCCCACCCCCTCTAGCCCAGCTGATGACTGTTCAGTATTTCCAAGAGCCAAGTCTTCGTGGACACCTAACCCTGGATCTTCTAAGGCATTAGACCTGTTCATCGACAAAACGCTTTTTGACATTCAGAAACTACGACCAAGACCACTCAGACGTTCCAACCTCACTTCAGATGAAAGGGAGGCGCTGACCCAACTTCAACGTCGGGACGACATCATCATTAAACCCGCTGACAAGGGTGGATCAGTCGTTGTTTGGCGGAAGGACTTGTACATTGCAGAAGGACATAAACAACTCAGTGATGGGTCTTTCTACCAACCACGCCCAACAGATGACACAGTCGACAATAACCACCAGGTCAAACTGGTCACTTCTGCACTGATCCAACAAGGGCTTCTTCCCCCAGAAGCCAAGTCTTTAAATAAGTATGACAGCTGCTTGGGCAGATCAATGTTTTGTATGCTGCCCAAAACACACAAACTGAACAATCCGGGCAGACCGATCGTATCAGCCTGTGCATGCCCCACTGAGCACATATCCGGGTTCTTAGACAGAATTTTCCAACCGCTGGTTGGTGACCTCCCATCATATTTGAAAGACACCAACCATGCGATAGCGACGTTTGAATCTATAACATTCACGTCTGATACCCAGTATCACATCTTCACCCTTGATGTGACCTCACTGTACACGTCTATCTCACACAATGATGGTCTCTCAGCTATAAAGTTCTTCCTTGACAGGCGTCCCAACCCTACTATTGCCACGGACGCTATTCTGCGCCTGGCTGAGCTGGTCCTTACTCTCAACTCATTTGAGTTTAACGGCCAGTACTTCAATCAGATCAGCGGGGTTGCAATGGGTACTAAAATGGGCCCTAGCTACGCATGCCTTTTTATGGGCCACCTTGAGTACCAGATATGGCAACTCTACAACGGTAGAAATCCCTGAACTATACAGGCGATACATCGATGATGGTGTTGGGTGTCACCTGTATGCCACGGGCGGATCTCGAAAGATTCATAGACTTCTTCTCCAACTTTCATCCTTCTATCAAACTCACTTCCCATATTTCCTCTACTTCTGTCAACTTCTTAGACATTACCGTTTCTATTGGGACCCATGGTCTCACCACGACGGTCTACTACAAACCGACTGACTCTCACGCCTTTCTACTCTACACCTCCTCTCACCCTCCGGCCTGCAAAGACGCTATTCCTTATTCTCAACTTCTGCGCCTTCGACGACTATGCCAAAATGATGAGGATTTTCAGCACAATGCTCAGGAAATGTTGGACTTCTTCAGGCTTCGTGGCTATCCGGATCATGTCCTATCATCAGCCTTCCGCCGGGTTCTACCCGTTAGCCGCGCAGAGGCTCTCACCTCTGCACCTAGACCAAAAAACCTTCGACCGGTACTTTCTCTTACCTACCATCCGCATAATTTTTCAGTCAAGAATATCCTCTTTCGACATCTATCTATCCTTCAAGCTGACTCTACTACCAGCGCGATATTTTCAGAGAAACCATTAGTGGCCTACAGACGTGACCGTAACCTCAGGATGTACTCGTCCACAATAGAGTACAGGGATATCCACCTCCACCCTCACAATTAGGAACTAAGGCTTGCCTGAGATCTCGATGCAAGACCTGCCCATATGTGATCCACACTCCAGTAGTGCGATTCCCCAAAGGCAATGTACGCATCACAGAAGAATTTTCCTGCACCAGTCGCAACATCATTTACGCCATAATATGCAAAAGGTGTGATATGAAGTACATTGGGGAGACGGGTCTCATGCTAGCCGACAGATTCCGCCAACATCTGATGGACATCAACACCAACGAAAGCAAGCCTGTCTCCACCCACTTCAATAGCGCCAACCATCAAGGTGCTTCCGATGTCCAGGTCACTGGCATCCAGTCCTGCTCCTCGGGTCAGCAACATCGCAAGAATACAGAAAACCGGCTCATATTCACTATGGGGTGCCTAACACCACACGGCCTCAACACCCAACATAGTTTCATCTAATCGTAGTCATTTCCCCCTCCCCACTCGGTTGCTTCCACACCCTCCTGATATCACCCTTGTCCGGCCTCCAACTTATCCTCTACCCTGTCCCCTATGCCATGTGTGGCGTGTCGTAGGCTCTTTTCCAATCTCTCTCTCTCTGTCTCTCTCTCTCTCAATCTTCTCTCTCTCTCTCATTCTCCCTCAACAATCGTGCTTCTCTGTGCCTACCTATGCCATGGGTGGAGTGTCATAGGCTGTTTTCCATCTCTCTCTCTCTCAATCTCTCTCTCTCTCTCAATCTCTCTCTCTCTCTCACTTTCTCTCAACAATTGTGCTTCTCTGTGCCCACCTATGCCATGGGTGACGGGTCGTAGGCCCTTTTC